>JACXGI010020427.1:0-11118 GCA_016801175.1 Esox masquinongy | reverse complement strand
GGGCTGTCTAGGCTGCCCATATCTGGGGCTGTCTAGGCTGCCCATATCTGGGGCTGTCTAGGCTGCCCATATCTGGGGCTGTCTAGGCTGCCCATATCTGGGGCTGTCTAGGCTGCCCATATCTGGGGCTGTCTAGGCTGCCCATATCTGGGGCTAGGTTAATCATGTGGGGGTGTCTAGGCAGCCCACTACACTGTGACATGAGCTGCCTACTTGGGTTTCCGACTGCCCTCCTGTGAGCATGTCCTGGTATGGACATAACGTCATCCTCACAAAGCTGCTTGTTCATAATCGTTCCAGGCTCCTTTGTGCGCAACTTTGCCTTTGTCCTAGTCGTCATGGCGAAGTTGTATTCGTTCTTATGGCTTACCTGGTAGAATGAAGGTGAAATAAAATGAATACATGTGAGGTTCCTCAACTGGTCGGGTTATTTTTTTTTTTTTCAAATTTTTACATTTTCGAGTTCATAATGTTGACTCGTGTGGCCGTTAATCACATTCTGTCCAGTAGATTTGCCGCTGCTCCTGCTCATTCTGTTGTCTTGGTTACATCAGTTGTAATGGAAAGGCTGAGGCTGGTTGCTGCCTTGAATTTGACTTGCTAATCTGCCCATAACTGTTATCAGGAAGGAACTCCGGAGACTATGGCAACTCAACTCATGGTCATGGCTCAGCCAATCAGAATCAGCCTTTCTTCTTTAACCCATTAGAGTAGGTTTGTGAGATGGGGACCACAGAATTTTAAACAAAATAAATTAACTTGGCAAGGAAACATTGACTGTCAAATGGAAGGTGCACACATGATTAATCGCTGTTTCCTTTTTCTCAGGAACTGCTGAATAAATATTTAATTGAGAACTCCACCAATGCCGAAAGCAAAGTGTTCTATCTTAAGATGAAGGGCGACTACTACAGATACCTGGCTGAAGTTGCCTCTGGGGATGACAAGACAGGTGAGATTTACGTCTGTTCTTCTCTCAACTGAATGCTGCAGACAATACATTTTGTGTGAATTACTCTGAGGAACCTTTGCTTCTCTTGCCAGGTGAAACTTGAGCTAGATGTAAAAGGTTTTATTTTGAAATTCCCCTTCTCACTTCTAAATCCCAGAACTTTTAAGTAGACTTGAGTCAGACAGAGAGGTGTACATTGCTGCTGACTAAGAGCTCCAAGATGAATCTGCTCTCTGAGCAGCGTCTAAATAAAGACCAGCCTTTGTTAATCACTGTTTCAATGCACTCTTTTAGACTTCCTTTCATGGCGTTTTCTCCTGCAGTGCTCTCCAACGCTTTTCCTGGGTAGATAACCTCCTAGGTTTTCACTCCAACCCTAGCAGTATAACCTGGCACTGCTTATCAACCTACATATTATTGAAATCCGACACACTCGATCAGGTTTTGAGTACAAAGCAGGAATGGGAGTTGAAGAGCCCTCTTCTGCAGTTGGCAAATGAGGGCCCCTTTGCTTTGTACTTGGGGCCCCTCTTGCATTAGTAGCCGCTAGGAAACAGCGCAGTTTGTCCCAGCACTGGAAATGGTCTAGCACAGAAGTCTGGGGGGAGTGGCCTAGTGATCACAGGCTCTTCTCATAGGAGTAGGTGAAGGGCGGTGGCCTAGTGCTCTGCATGGTCTGTTATGAGCCTCCCACTGGCACCAATTGTATGGCAAACCAGACTGAGATCCAGGCCCCCTGTTATTAGCCTGTGGATTTGAATGGGGTCCGGAGGAAAAGAAATCCATGTGTTGCTCAACCACAGTCTTCTCCTTCTTGCCTGTTGCTGTGAACTGCTGGTCCGCTGGCTCAGTTGGCAGAGCCTGGCAACCTTCAGCGGTAATATTGTGAGTTCGATTCCCAAGGGAGGCCGGTACAAAAAAAGATGCTCTTTTGACTCAGTCACTCTGGAAAACACCATTTGCTGAAACAGTTGTTAATGAACTGTTAACAACTTGACTTGGAAGAAAATAATTTTAATACTGCGCTTGTAACACCCGCTAACACTGCCCATGCTTCTGGCTTTAAAGCCTTCAGTCAGTCTGTCACTTCGTCTTAGGAGTCAGAAGAGGTATCAGTGTGCCCTCTGAACGCCTCCCATTTATGGCCTGTGATGTGTCCTCAGCCACCATAGAGAACTCTCAGGAGGCCTACCAGCAGGCCTTTGACATCAGCAAGAAAGAGATGGATCCAACCCACCCCATCCGCCTGGGCCTGGCCCTGAACTTCTCAGTCTTCTTCTACGAGATCCTCAACTCCCCCGAGAAGGCCTGCTCATTGGCCAAACAGGTCAGTTCTCAATTTCCCAACTGCAATCCTAGTAGTACGCATTTTGTACTAAAGCCCTGGACAAGCACCCCTGGTTCTGTGAGATGGAGGTGCTGCTGTTGCGTGTTGAGTCCTGGGGTACCTCAGTGTGGCCTGTTGGGGATTATAACAGTTAAAACACTATCATTTGCAAATGACACAATCAGGGTCTTTGTTAGAAATGTTTTTATTTATCTGCTTGTGCTTTTAGAAAGAGTTCTCCCATTCAGTCTAAATGGGTGTATTGTGAAGATGTTATTTTCCCCAGGGAAAGGTATTGCAGTGGAATATATCAAGTACATGGCTTTAGTGTCTGCTCTGTGTCTGCTCTGTGTCTGCTCTGTGTCTGCTCTGTGTCTGCTCTGTGTCTGCTCTGTGTCTGCTCTGTGTCTGCTCTGTGGTAGCTTCACGTCTAATAAACATGTTGTGCTTCCGGGTCTCCAGGCATTTGACGACGCCATTGCAGAGCTGGACAAACTGAACGAAGAGTCGTACAAAGACAGCACTCTCATTATGCAGCTGCTCAGAGACAACCTGACAGTGAGTTCTTCTCTATTCCCTGTTTCACCTTTTCAAATTAAACCTATTTCTGTTTTAAATATATATTTTTCATGTACAGCAATGGTCATGTTGACTGTCTGCATGTAAAACAAGTTCTAAGCAGAGGAGGGTTTGTGTCTTTGAGCATTTGTTCCTTCTCTTGTGAATCTGCCCAGCGTGCCTAGAAACCTAAGCTGGTGGGTGTACAGATGTTTCTAACGTTGGTGTGTCTCTCTAGTTATGGACGTCTGACAACGCCCCTGAGGAAGGTGAGGGGGGTGAGCCCGGGGAGGCCGACAACTGAAACTCAACGGGGTCATCTTTCCAAAAACAGAAAACCTTTTTACGTCTCCATTCCTTTATTCTGGCAGTGAAACCCATTACTGAACAAACTGCGTGTGGAAATTCCACAATGTCTTTTTACACTGCAGATTTGAACAAAAAAGGAAAAAAAAGATTGAGAAAAAAAAAATCCATTCCTTGGTTTTTGTCCTGGCCTTTCATGTGTGCAGTTTCTGCTGTTGGAAAAGTATTTAATAGCTTTACTTGTATCAATGTTTTAGTCCAATTTAGAGGAAAACAAGACCTAGAGCTTTTCAGTGAGCTACAAAAAAAAAGTTAGTCCCATCAAACAAGGGCAGTTAAGATGTTCTTAGAACAGGGTGTTTGTTAAACAGATTGGACGAATGGTTCCTTCACCCTGTATAGTATATTTCTGTCTCCACACGGTTCTCTGGTACGGTTACAGCTGCTGACGTCCAACATGAACAAGTCCAATTGTTGCATTCTGCAGGGAGGGTCGGTCTATGAGCTGGCACCAAGTGTTTTTGCAACCAGGTGATTTCCATTGGTTCTGACAGTCTTTCCTCACTCCCTGCCCTGTGCCCATCCTGGTTAGGATATTCACTATAATGCATGTCTGGTTAAGGAGAATAGGGGCTTTCTAAAGACCAAAAACTAAAATTGTCATAATGGGAAGAGAAATAAGTATCCCCACATTCATGTAATTTAATATTACACTGGAGCAGGAACTGATGCTGTAGTCACCAGGTGTCCAGTGTATTACTTTTCAATGCAGGTTTGTGCACATGTCACCAAGGGTGTTTGGTTAGTCCAGTGATTGTCATTAGATTTGGACCACTATTGTGTTTTTGCTAATCATCGATTGTAGTCCCCAAATGCCTCGTGAAAATGTTTGATGCCCCATGTATCAGCTATGTAACATTAATAAAAATGACATTTTTTAAACCAATCTTGAGCTTGAGTATTTCTTGAGGAAGGGGTGGGTGTGGTCTGTGGGGATAGTTCTCAGATTTCACTGCTTTATAACGTAAAAAACTATTTTGTTTTATCTGGTTCCCACTAGGGAAAGGTTGATTTTCTAGTGTAGGGCTAGGTTCAGAGAAAAACAGTGTAGCATGGTTTTAGAATAAGGGTTATTTTTAGGTTTAGGCATTACTGGTTAGAGTAAGTTGGTTAAGGGTAAAGTTGAATGTAAGATATACAAGGTGTATCTCAAATTTGAATATTTTTTTTTTTTTTTCTGTAATTCAAATCAAAATGTCACTCCATATATTCTAGATTCATTACACATAGTTAAACATTTCAAGCCTTTTTGTTTAAATCTTGATAATGGCTTATTGCTCATGGAAATCAAAAATCCAGTATCTCAGAAATATCAGAATAAAAAATGTATTATACAGAAATGTTGACCTGAGAAGAGTTCTGATCAGCTAATTAACTCAAAACACCTGCAAAGGTTTCCTAAGTATGTTCATTTCTGCACTCAATACTAGGTCAGGGCTCCTTTTGCACGAGTTAATGTGGCATGGCATGGAGGCAATCAGCCTGTGGAACTGCTGAAGTGTTATACAAGCCCAGGTTGCTTTGATAGCAGCTTTCAGCTCGTCTGTGTTGTTGGGTCTGGTGTCTCATTTTCCTCTTGACAATACCCCATAGATTCTCTATGGGGTTCAGGTCAGGCAAGTTGGCTGGCCAATCAAGCACAGTAATACCATGGGCAGCAAACCAGTTACCAGTCATTTTGGCACTGTGGACAGGTACCAAGTCCTGCTGGAAAAGTAAATCAGTATCTCCATAAATCTTGTCAGCAGATGGAAGCATGAAGTGCTCTAACATCTCCTGGTAGAAGGCTGACTCTGGACTTGATAAAACACAGTGGACCAACACCAGCAGATGACATGGCACCCCAAATCATCACTGACTGTGGAAACTTCACACTGGACTTCAAGCAACTTGGATTCTGTGCCTCTCCACTCTTTCTCCAGACTCTGGGACCTTGATTTACAAATGAAATGCAAAATTTACTTTCATCTAAAGAGAGGACTTTGGACCACTGAGCAACGGTCCAGTTCTTTTCGTCCTGGTAAGACGCTTCTGACGTTGCCTCTGGTTCAGGAGTGGCTTGACACTAGGAATGCGACACTTGTAGTCCATTTCCTGGACATGTCTGTACATGGTGGCTCTTGATGCACTGACTCCAGCCTCAGTCCACTCCTTGAGAAGCTCCCCCAAGTCCTTAAATCGGCTTTGCTTGACAGTCCTCTCAAGGCTGTGGTCATCCCTGTTGCTTGTGCACCTTTTCCTACCACACTTTTCCCTTCCAGTCAACTTTCCATGAATATGCTTTGATACAGCACTCTGCGAACAGCCAGCCCTCTTAGCAATGACCTTCTGTGGCTTACCCTCCTCGTGGAGGGTGTCAATGAGTGTCTTCTGGACAACTGTCAAGTCAGTAGTCTTCCCTACTGACTTGTGGTTGTGTGTACTGGAGGCTCAGGGAGTTAATTAGCTGATTAGAGCTCTTCTCAGGTCGACATTTCTGTATTGTACATTTTTTATTCTAATATTTTGAGATACTGGATTTTTTATTTCCATGAGCTGTAAGCCATTATCAAGATTGAATAAAAAAAAGGCTAGAAATGTTTCACTCGAAGTGTAATTAATATGGAATATATGGTATCACGTTTTGATTTGAATTATGGTAAAAAAAATAACTTTTCCACGTTATTCAAATGTTTTTAGATGCACCTGTAAGTTATTTGAGGATGGTTTTACAGACACAGAGAAAAATTAAATTAATAGACCACTGCAACTTTTTCTTTCCTTTCCAAAAAAGTCGAAAAGGGAGGTTTTGAGTGAGGAACAGAAGGGTTAAAATTAAGAGACCACTGCAAATTGAACGCTTCTGTTTCACACAAAACTTTCCTTTTCAACTTGTTTGGAAAGAAAGGAAAAAGGTGCAGTGGTCTCTTAATTTTTTCCGGAGCTGTATCTGGAGCAGATCTAACAGGTCTGTTTCAGGTAGTTATCAGTATGGTATATATTTATAGTCCTATATGGTCAATCCGCATACATTGCACCGTTTTTCACTAAAATATTTATTCACATGCATGCTTTCCGTCCGTTTCTTTGACGTAGTTGCAACGGATGGTCTTTTTTTTTTTCTTGATCCAAAACAGTGCACTTCCGGGTGTAGGCAGCAGCGTGTGAATATCAAATGGCTGATGTAACAAAACTTGACTTTCAGTGAAATATACAATGTATTGAGAAGTTTAATGTTTGAGATATACTATATTTTATATATATTTAATGCCGGTGAATATAACGTCAGAGAATACTTTTGCTCGGAGTCAAGGACGAGGAAGTCAGCTACGCTAGCCTAGGTCGGACAATCTGTTGTTGACGTTCATCAATTTAGAATGAAACTGATGGATTATGTTTTTTGACCTCACGATGAAATATCTGCTGATTATAGTCATTCTGGCTCCTTGTTGGGTCAATTGTGCGATTAAACGAAGAACTACTGACAAAGAAACACGGGAAAATGACACCGAATTCGGTGAGTAATAATTGTCTAGGTACATGTAGCTAACGGACGTGATATATGCTAGCAGACTCTTCAGTCAGAAGAGTGCAATACTTACTGTGTTTGGCTATATTTTAATTAGCAAAAGTTTATCTTCGGCAGGTTGCTGGCTTGTTGACTAACAAGTTAGCTTAATAACTAATGTTAATAGCTAACTTTCCTAAGCAATACCGATTTCAGGGACTAGCTGGAGAAATTGGATGGAATGTTTTTCATCATGCTGTACATTATCAAGTGGTGTCTACAAGTCAAGACTGGGCGCCATCAATTAATCTTCCAATAGTGCCAAATTAGTGTTCTTCAATTGTAGTCCTGGCCAATTAAAGAAAATATATAGTAAATCGTACAAAACATTTAGAAACAATTAACAATAAGTAGGCAACTGTATTAAGGTATACTCTATGCAAGCGCAGGTAAACGGTATGGAAATTCAATCGCTAAATACAGTGTTAAGGAGTTTTATAGAACTTAGTACACAGTTTCAAGGTTTATTTATAATTAGAAGCTGCTCTGTTATATTTGAATGGGAGAGTTTAAGCAATACCAGTGCCAGGCATCCATTTGTTCCCCATTTTTCTTTAATCGTTTTTTCCTTAATGAGGGGTTGCTTTGACCTTAATTACCACTGGTTCTTATTTCCATGTTTAATCGGTGTTGATCCAATGTTCCCTAAAGCACGACAAACCTGGCTTCGCCCCGTAAATGAAAGTATAGGTAGGTATTAGGTAACGTTTTGCTGTGGAAGTTCCTTTGTCTGGTAGAAAAGTTAATTTATTTGGGCTTAGCACAAAAACACTTCTCGTATACAAAGGCATGTGTATAATCTCTATAGTTTTACCATCTGAGAGTTTGAATTTGTTCCCCGCTATCAATATCAGCAAAGTTGTTAAAAAATGCCCAGGTAGTGGGGAAAACGGTCGTCCATCTTCTTTCAAACTTGGTGTGTACGGTGGGACAAATGTGGGACAAATGTGGGACAGATGTTGTCCCACTTTTCTATACAGAACTCGAAGCCCCTATGTTTGTTTATTAAGCATGATTTGAGTTCATTCCTGGATGTCTCTTTGCCATTCCTAAACCGTTTATTTGTTTACTTTTAAGCAATTCAGATGTAGGCTTATTTGTCCCTTATTTAACCAGGCCAATTTGACTAAGAAATAATATATTTTTTACATCAGCAACCTGAGAGAATGTTTCAGGGGGCAATTAGCATTTACTGTCTTGCTCAGGGACAGAACCACCTAGCTTTCACCTTTGTCAGCTGGGGGATTAGAACCAGGGACCTTTTGGACATCTGTTAGATCAGGTTAATCTGATTCAGCCAATCAGGAGGAGCATGATTGGAACATGAATCAGATGTGCTTAGTGTTGGATTACAACCAAGACCTAGACATTTCCAGCTCCAGGACAGTGGTTGTTGACACCTGCTTTATTACTGTACTGGTGTCTCTACATATTGGCATGACAATAAGGGAGTCCAGATATGCCTGTCTGTCTCTCGCTGTCTTATACTCTGTCTCCTCCCAGAGGCTCTGAGCTCATTGCTGACCAACTTTGAGGTGCTTCCTGTGTCCAGTCTCCATCAGCATTCAGTCAGGAAGAGGGACATTGACACAGAGTCCCACCTGGAGCGCCTTGTCAGCTTCAGTGCCCTGGAAAGGTAGGGGACATCAGTGGTCACATGGTTTATCTCCACACAACGATGCCTGTTAAGTCAATAAAAATAAAATGAGTGGAGGTGAAAATGGGGTGTTTACTACTCAGATAAGAAGCAAATGAGTTTAGATGTTTTTAGTTTCTGGTCCAGTGCATCGATCTGGGGTGGAAAAAATAGATATTTTCATCTAAACTATTTGTTACTTTTCTTTATGAGTTTTTGTATTCAGTGCCACTGTGAAATAGCAACAAATTGTTAAAGTTAACATCTGTTTGCACCTTTTGAATTAACCCAAATACGTACACTCCTTCTGTTTGTCACTATCAAATCTTTTTTCCCCTCAGACATTTCAAGCTTTACTTGACAACTAACACAAACCTGTTCACAGAGGACTTTAAAGCTGTGTTTGTAGATGATCAGGGGAAGGAGGACCTCTATGACATACAGCTGCAGAACTACTTCACTGGACATCTTGTAGGTGAGCCACGTGTGTGCGTGTGCGTGTGCCCGTGTACGTGGCTATGAGTAGAATCACTTAAAAGTGTGTGTCTATCTGTGTGTGTGTGTGTGTAGGAGAGGAGAACTCCCGGGTACAGGCACACATGGATGGGGACGAGTTCTCTGCTCACATCCTTACAGAGGAGGCTGAGTACAATGTAGAGGTAATCAATGTTAGAGGGAGTACAATGTAGAGGTAATCAATGTTAGAGGGAGTACAATGTAGAGGTAAATGCCCCCAGAACAGGTGCTGAAGTCAGCCCACTGTATTATAACAAGTCTCAAACTGGTCCAAAACCGTTTTGGTGAGTTGAAAGTATCAGCTATATAAACGCGTTGGTGCCTCTGTGATGGTATAAGACTTAGGTACATCTTACCACTCCTTTGTCCACTTCACCCTTTTCCTCACTTCCTTTTAACTCTTGTCCTTTATTGGTGTTTTTGTCTTTTTTTCTCCTTCCTTTCCTGTATTGCCTCTATCTACACTTTGTTCTCAGCCTCTGTGGAGGTTCACTGAGGGTCTGTCCGACGGGCGTCTACTTGTCTACCGTTCTGAGGACATCCGGAATCTCAGCCGTCTGGCTTCCCCCCGGGTCTGTGGCTACATCCACGCTGGATCTGAAGACCTCCTGCCCCAGAGCACTGGAGTGATGGAGCCCCATGATGGTGAGAGACACTGTGTCCTTACATACGGAGATGAGTCGTCTCCCACTCGATGTGGCTTTGTTCTTACGTGTGTCCTGTCAGAAGTGAGAACGAGTCAGAAACATAAAAGGCTACTTCATACAAGCCTGTAGTGTAAGGACATTGGGATGAGGAGCGATGGTGTAGGAGTAGGAGGTAGGCAGCTGGCCGTTATATCCTGTCCACACACTGCCTCTCAATGAGTAAAAACCTTTCAAGTGTAAAACGTGTCTTATACATAGACTGCCAACTGGGTATTATATAAATCCCTGATTCCTTTCAGCTCTTTTTACAATGTAAAGCTCAGTAGAATGACAACGACCTGGGGGAAATAAGAGGCTGTCAAGACACCGTTCTCTATTCAAAACACTGTGCGGAAAACGAATGCAGGTGAAGGATTTCCACACACTGAGCATTCAAATGAATTAGAACTCTTTTGCTTAAGGCTGATTGGGTGAGGGGGGGTGAGAACACACCCCCTCTGTTACAGTACAGTCACATGTCTAGTGGAGGGAAGTAAGACCACATGACTGAATGGATGCATGTGTGTGGGGGGGCAGACTGGTTTGAAGCCAAAAACAGTTATGTATCAAGCTCAGTCAAAATGGGTTTAGTCATGATGGAAAGGGAATTAACATTTCCACATGGGTCCTAAACCATGCTAACAACTTGGTACGGGTGGGTCTGGTTAATTTGGGTGCGGTTTTGGTTTAAGTGGGCTGGTACCCAAAAGTATCTGGTACTGACTTGTTTCTGAATTTTACTGAGAGGTGTGGTTCTGTCATCCAGTGTTTAGCACAAACTTATTTAATTAATCTCAAACAATATATCTTGTTTTTATGAGGAAGTCATATCTAGATAACGTGTTTTTTATTGGTTTACTTTTTCATGAGAGTGATTGAAACCTAGTCTCAATGTATCCAGCAACTGCATTTTACAGAATATACAGAATTATTAGGTAGCCTGCTAGCTGAACCTGCCAAGTGTAATGTATGTGAAATGGCCAGTTAGCTAGCGCTGCATTTCAATCAATGGTATGAAATGGCCAGTTAGCTAGCGCTGCATTTCTGTTAAGGGTGTGAAATGGATTGTCATTTCACACCTGTTACACGGGCATAATTTATAGATAGGGATGTTGTTAAAGGGACAATATGTAATATTTCTATTGTACTACTAGCACAAAAACAAGCAAAATGGCCAGTAGATGTCTACAGTTAATGTTTCAAATCTTTTTTTTAACTAAAATATATCTAAGTGACTGACAAATTCCCCATTTAAGCTTTCATGCCGGTCCATCTATGAGTTAGCATTGACTTGTAATCTCCTTATACTCACTTTAGACGCTGGTAGTACCATCCTCTCCACCCTAAACCACCCTGGACTAGCTAGTACTATACCGGTCAGTACTATCCTCTCCACCCTAAACCACCCTGGACTAGCTAGTACTATACCGGTCAGTACTATCCTCTCCACCCTAAACCACCCTGGACTAGCTAGTACTATACCGGTCAGTACTATCCTCTCCACCCTAAACCACCCTGGACTAGCTAGTA
>JACXGI010020425.1:0-11121 GCA_016801175.1 Esox masquinongy | reverse complement strand
GGCCTGTTTGATTGACGGCTCACGCAGGTCTTCCTGAACAGCCACGGCCTGGACATCAGAGACGTAGAGGAGGAGGAAGGCAGAGGGAGTCCCCCCAACCTCGGACTCCCACCCCAGTCCTCTCTCCTGGAGATCCTCCTTGTCCCAGATGCTGTACCTCCACAGCTGACAGTGCTCCACTGTCACCAGCACCTCCACCTGGCTCCTGGGCTCTAGAGACAGATGGGGAGAAAGGTCAACAATCAGGTCATCTAAACGTGGGGTTTATTCTGGAGACAGGGGTCAGAGGTCTTATTTATCACTTAGCAGCAGAGCCTTTAGAACTGCAAATACAAGTAGTGACCAGCAGGATAATAAAAAGGACAAGTAGTGACCAGCAGGATAATAAAAAGGACAAGTAGTGACCAGCAGGATAATAAAAAGGACAAGTAGTGACCAGCAGGATAATAAAAAGGACAAGTAGTGACCAGCAGGATAATAAAAAGGACAAGTAGTGACCAGCAGGATAATAAAAAGGACAAGTAGTGACCAGCAGGATAATAAAAATGACAAGTAGTGACCAGCAGGATAATAAAAAGGACAAGTAGTGACCAGCAGGATAATAAAAAGGACATCATATTAATAAGACATCTTGTCTTTACAATGCTTCTAGCGTGGCTTTCTTGTAAAAGTCTTAATCTGACACACCACAGACACCGCACACACCACGCACGCAAGCGCACGCACACACACACACGCACAGAGACAAACAGACAGACAGACAGACCATATGTGCCAGCAAGTAGTTACCTTTAACTGGTAAGATGATTCTTTGGTTTGTGATCTGCAGGGACAGAACGAGCCCCATGTCACATTAGGCCACAGTAACAGCCTGTACAGTAACAGCCTGTACAGTAACAGCCTCTACAGTAACAGCCTCTACAGTAACAGCCTCTACAGTAACAGCCTCTACAGTAACAGCCTCTACAGTAACAGCCTCTACAGTAACAGCCTCTACATATGGAATGAATGTGTCAGCCTGCAGGGGGAGCAGTGTGACCTTACACTGAGGTTCCCACCAGCCTCTCTCCAGACGCCTCCACAGTGCAGGTTGGAGAAAGACAAGCCCATCTGGGAGTCCTCTGAGCTGGAGAATTGGGCCACTCCAAACCCTGTCACCATCACTGGTACCACCTAGCACACACGCACACGCACACGCGCACGCACGCACAGAATGAAACACCCCCCCCCCACACACACACACACACAGAGGAGTGAAATATAACACACACACAAACACCACACACAGGAGTGAAAGACCACACACACACACGCGCACACAAACACACACACCCACGCACACACACACACGCTATCTCATTACAAGAACACAAGAGAATCAGGATGAGTAACGATGCATAGAAGGAGTTTATGAAACAGGAGTCAACAGATGGGTTCAACTGTGTTCAGTTGAATGTTGGTTCAGAAGAGGGCGTTGGTTTGGCTCCATCTCCTGCCGTTCAGACGACTAAAGTCTCGCACTCTGGCCTCTAAAGCCTGCCAGCAGGAGGTGATCTGCCACTCAGGGCCAGTCACGCAACGCCCTCCCTCCCTACACCTGTTTCTGCACCAGCCCTGGGCCCTGATTTAACGGTCACGTTCAGCCCATAGTGACATCACCCCCATCTTGACTTTTCTTAGTGGTATTCTTCCTACCACCACCGTGAAAGCTATACTGTTCTGTCCCTGAGTTAACCCTAATTTCACCTCCTCCCCCCAAGTTCATTGCTGAAAATAAGAATCGGTTCTTAATCAACTTGCCTGGATAAATAAAAATAATACAATAAAAATTAAACAACGCTGTGCTGTCACAGAATCTGCTAAGGTCTTCTATTGTTTTGCCCTCTGTGATGTTATTCACTATGACTCTTACTATTCTGCCCTCTGTGATGTCATAAGATTTCAAAAGCAGTTTTTGCCCACCTGAGAGTCCCTCTCTGCCTCCATGTTATCTTCCTGGGCATGGCTTCTCTGGGGATCACACTCACTAGCGCCACTCTGTGGCCGTAGGACTGAACTGCGGGTCGGGTTCACTACCTCCTCCTCATCACTGGAGAGAACAACTAGAACATACACACAAAACCTGTTGCAGTCAAATAATGTCGCACGCACGCACGCACACACGCACACACGCACACACCTGCATGGGCTGTGATGTAATGCTCTGAAGGACAGACCAGGGGTAGGGTTAGGATGTAAGGTTTGACTAGTTCTATTGCAAGCACAGAGACACACAGAATTAACACACACACTGAAACACACCAACACAGTTGACAAACTCACACAGAAACACAGATGACAAACACACACACTGAAAGACAACAAAGTTGACAAACTCACACAGAAACACAGATGACAAAAACACACTGAAACACAATAACAAACTTACACAGAAAGAGTTGACAAACTCACACAGAAACACAGTTGACAAACACATACCGAAACAAAGTTGACAAACACACTGAAACACACTAACACAGTTGACAAACTCACACAGAAACACAGTTGACAAACACACACCGAAACAGTTGACAAACACCGAAACAGTTGACAAACACCGAAACACAGTTGACAAACACACACTGAAACACAGTTTACAAATTCACACTCAAACACAATTCACAAACACACACACTGAAACACACTAACACAGTTGACAAACACTCTAGTGTCACACACACAGAGAGACACAGCAGGAAGCCAGGATCTCTCTCCAACTCACTGGGTTCAGCAGGGCTGAGTTTGGTCATCGTATCCCGGCCGGAGGTGCAGAGGCTCAACTTGATGGTTCCTCTCCTCTCCCTCCCACCGCTGGTGGGATGGGCAATGTCCTCGTCCTCCCCAACAGAGACTACCATCAATGTCTCATCAACGTCGACCGGCTCCACCTCCACCTCTATGGATGCTACATTGTCTCTGTGCCCCACCCCCTCCTGACGGAGGCGTTTGGAGAACAGTCCTCCGTCACCCGGGAGCTCCCTGGACAGGCGTAGCACACTCCCTCTGGGATTCCTGGTAGTGGCTGCGGTCAGACCCTCCGATAATCCGTCCTTTATCCGTCCATCCTTCATCCATCCATTACAGAAGAACCCCAGCTTCTGCCCCCGATCCTCCCTCTGGATAAAGGGAGATACGGATAAAATAATAATAGCACATTTCACTTGTTTATTGTTTTTCAAAGTATCTCAAACTGCAACAAAATATTAAATACATTCTAGTTAGATGCTAACCGCATTTCATTGTACTGTACTTGTACTTGTTCAATGACAATAAGAATAAATCTAATCTAAAAATCTCTTGATAGCCAGCAGATGGTTGCAGAGGATCTAAAGGTTTGGTCTTTAGGCATCAAGTCACTCAACTTAAATGTTAGTATTGATTATTATCCAGAGAGCCTACCTCAGCATGTGTGGATTCACATGAACCTGTATTGGACTTCCTGGTCCTGGTGAATTGTGGGTAAGGCTTCTCCTGGTGCCAGTCTCCCTCAGTAAAGGTCAGCTCCTCTAGGGATACTTCCGACCTGCGTCTCCGTGCCACAATGTCTGCAGAGGAAAGAGCCAGTGAAAAAAGGATCCAAACCTGACTAACGTGTTTCTACTCTAAAGTGGGCCAGCAGAAATAAAAAGAACAAAATCAAGGTCACCTCTGTCTGTGTGTCTGTGTGTGTCTGTGTCTGTCTGGGTGTGTGTGTGTGTGTGTGTGTCTGTGTGTGTGTGTCTGTCTGGGTGTGTGTGTCTGTGTCTGTGTGTGTGTCTGTGTCTGTCTGTGTGTGTGTGAGTCTGTGTGTGTGTGTGAGTCTGTGTGTGTGTCTGTGTGTGTGTCTGTGTGTGTGTGTCTGTGTGTGTGTGCTTGAGAGAGGAAAATAAATAGTGCAGAATCAGCTGAATCTTTAGGAGGGTGTGTGTGTGTGTGTGTGTGTGTCTGTGTGTGGGTGTATGTATCTGTGTGCCTGTGTGCGGGTGTGTGTGGATGTGTGTGAGTTACCTTTACTGGATCTCAGGTGGTCACTGGTCTCCTCTCCTATTATCAGTTCCTTCTCTCCTTCATCCCCAGACCTCCTCGTGTGATGGGACCTAAACAAGAAGTCAGAAGACACAAAAGATTTTGCAAAGTGTGGCAAAATTCAATTAATTGATGGGTTTTGCAGAAATCTTTTGAGAAATCCATTTTCTAGCTGATTACGTCCTGAATTCAGGAATCATCTAAAGAGAACGAGGAAATGTATTTAAATTTCCTGGAGTTTTGTGACGTCACCCATTGTGTGCTGTCTGTCTTTCTGGCCCACATTACTGACAGCCTGGGTCCAGTCAAAACATGTCAAAAAACAATAATAATAAAGCCTTACTTCCCTACTTTCTCAATTTGTAATTGGCTTTTAGCTTACGCTCAAACTTAATAGCATTATATTATTATTGATTTTTCTTATTTCAGAGCGGTAGGTCTCAGCCTACATTTTAACTCCAAGTGATCTAGTCTCAAATGTTGGGTGATCAAGGCATTAATGAGTCATATTGCTAAATTATATTACACAGCTTTTTAATAATCATAATAATAAAATGTAAGCTACAAACAAATTTTTTAGGGACAAAACTACAGAGCTTTCACCTTGGCGGTAGACCGATGAGAACCAGGCACCTTCCATTTAAAAGCAGTTTGGGCTAGCAGTCTTTAGCTGACGGGCCAAACCGGGCTATTAACGTTGATCCCTGAGAGGGAGATGTTCATCACGCTCCAGAAACTCCACCTAACCCTGCCTTACCTCCTCTCCCTGCGGGTGGAGATGGGTGTAGAACCATCCTCCTAACCCTGCCTTACCTCCTCTCCCTGCGGGTGGAGACGGGTGTAGAACCATCCTCCTAACCCTGCCTTACCTCCTCTCCCTGCGGGTGGAGACGGGTGTAGAACCATCCTCCTAACCCTGCCTTACCTCCTCTCCCTGCGGGTGGAGACGGGTGTAGAACCATCCTCCTAACCCTGCCTTACCTCCTCTCCCTGCGGGTGGAGACGGGTGTAGAACCATCCTCCTTGGCCTCTTTGCTGCTCTGAGGCATCCTCCTTTGTCCAGTCCCCAGACGGGATTCTCTCCTCCTTTCTCCATTTCCTGCCATCTGGCTACGCCTCTTCCTGTCTAGGTAGGCCTGTCCTTGTTCCGTCTTCAGAACATCTGTGAGCACCAAATGAAACTGCCTGCTGAAAGAAGAAACAGAACCAGTCTGAACATTTAGAATCATACAACCTTTATGTCTACTTATGACCCAATATTATATTCCAGCCCATGTCTTCACTGCTATTCTAGGTCATCTCTGGTATACATGCTGTGAACACCAATAGAAAAGGGAGGGACTAACAGGTGTAACTGGCTTGATAGGACAGATCAGTGAGTCTGGTTCAGTATAGATAAGCAAGGCTGTTGCCACTAGGCCTCCATCTCCACATTTTAGGTAGAGATTATGTTCACTAGGACAACTCTGAAAATAGAAGGACCAGAGCGCCATCTGCTGAAAATCTAGAGAACTGCACTTAATAACAAAGTGGAGTAGATGTGCCCTGTAAGTTCATGGATAAATTACACTTAGGTCCAAAAATAATTGGACACTGACACAAGTTTAGTTATTTTGGCTGTTTACCAAACTATACTCAAGTTACAGTAAAATAATGAATATGGCCTTAAAGTGCAGTCTCGCAGCTTTAATTTAAGGGTATTCACATCCAAATCGGAGGAAGGGTTTAGGAATTACAGCGCTTTAACATGTAGCCCCCTCTTTTTCAAGGGACCAAAAGTAATTGCATAATCGACACAAAAGCTGTTTCGTGGACAAGTGTGGGCAATTGCTTCATAATTTCCTCATTAATTAAGCAGATAAAAGGTCTGGAGCTGATTCCTGGTGTGGCATTCGCATTTGAAAGCTGTTGATGTGAACCCACAACATGCCATCAAAGGAGCGAAATAGACCGTTCTTAGGCTGCAAAAAAAAAAAAATTTCCATCAGAGAGATAGCAGGAACATTAGGAGTGGCCAAATCAACAGTTTGGTACATTCTGAGAAAAAAAGAACGCACTGGTGAACTCTGCAACACAAAAAGGCCTGGACGTCCACGGAAGACAACAGTGGTGGATGATTGTAGGATCCTTTCCAAGCTAAAGAAAAACCCCTTCATCACATCCAGCCAAGTGAAGAAAACTCTCCAGGAGGTAAGCACATCATTATCCAAGTCTACCATAAATAGACTTGGATAAGAGACTCTGTAAAACACGGTGGAGGCAGTGTGATGGCATGGGCATGCATGGCTTCCAAAGGCACTGGGTCACTAGTGTTTATTGATGGTGTGACAGAAGACAGAAGCAGCTGGATGAATTCTGAAGTGTATAGGGATATATTGTCTGCTCAGATTCAGCCAAATGCAGCGAAGTTGATTGGACAGCGCTTCACTTTACAGATGTATAATGACTCAAAACATACTGCGAAAGAGTTTTTTAAGGCAAAGAAGTGGAATATTCTGGAATGGCCGAGATAATTACCTGATCTCAACCCTATCGAGCATGCATTTTACTTGCTGAAGACAAAACGTAAGGCAGAAATTTCCTCGAACAAACAACAACTGAAGACAGCTGCAGTAAAGGCCTGGCAAAGCATCACAAACGAGGAAACCCAGCGTTTGGTGATGTCTGATATTTTTGTTCAACCCCTTGAATTGAAGCTGAAAGTCTGCACTTCAATTGCGTCTCGGTTGTTTCATTTCAAATCATTATGGTGGCATACAGAGCCAAATTTATGAAAATTGTGTCAGTGTCCAAATATTTCCAGACCTAACTGTATGTTTCAGCAGTATAAGGGGAAGTCAAAGGCTGCACCTTGTGGTATGTGTCAGAGAGACACATCATGTAAGACTTCAGCACAGCTTTTCATATTATTTATCACAAGCTGGTGCTGAAATAAGAAAAAGTACTATGGCTTTACATCTTCTGAACAGAGCTTCATTAATAGACGCCTCTCTAGTCCAAACCCAGGGGAGGGAGGTGTACCACAGGGAAGTCTCTCTAGTCCAAACCCAGGGGAGGGAGGTGTACCACAGGGAAGTCTCTCTAGTCCAAACCCAGGGGAGGGAGGTGTACCACAGGGAAGTCTCTCTAGTCCAAACCCAGGGGATGGAGGTGTACCACAGGGAAGTCTCTCTAGTCCAAACCCAGGGGAGGGAGGTGTACCACAGGGAAGTCTCTGTAGTCCAAACCCAGGGGAGGGAGGTGTACCACAGGGAAGTCTCTCTAGTCCAAACCCAGGGGAGGGAGGTGTACCACAGGGAAGCTGACTGAGGCCTTTATGGTTCTCATACATGAGTATAAACTGCATTTCATTGCTCTTGAACGAAGCCTGTGTGTACAATGACCTAAGATTTACTCATGATTTAAAATAAATACTGTGTGATACATTATGGGACCTGCTTCCCTTTGAAGACAGGAGAGCAGAGTCATGCCCATTTTCAGAAACCCCACATTTTAAAGAGCATCTAAAATAATTCACACAATTCCAACACAGAATATCAAAAGCTTTTGTCGAGGGCTTTGATAACAAAGAACTAGTTAGCATTGATTGATCAATGCAACTCACTGACTTTGAAAATACAAACTTTCTTTCGGGTCAAATATCAGCAAATTCAAAATGTGCAATTAATCAAGATTAACTATAGAATTTTACAAGATGAAAAACAGTTCATATTTTTTTCTCATTTGACAGCCCAACCCCTCACCAGTTTGTTGCCACCAGGCCAGGATCCAAAGAGAATGATCCATTATGCTGACAAGAATCTTGGAGCTTGATTTTGTTTCCAGCAATCTGGGTCCAGTGAATCTAATGAAGGAAGGGGGAGTTATTGAACTACAGATACATTCATAATAACAAACCTCACAGAACAAGGCAAAGGGATCAGTCGGTTATTTTCGGTCATTTTAATGTAGGTGTTGTACATTTATTATGGAAAGCACAAGAGTCAAAAGTAACAGGTTGCACATTTAAGAGTAGGGAGACTGGACATGAATACCATCTACCTGTGACTCTTCATTCCCACATCCTGACTCTGAAGAACGGAGGGTCTTGGGAATTTTGAGTGGACTTCCCTTTTAAAAAGTAGAAAGGGGCATGTTGCTGTTAGGATAATCAATTCCAGTTCATGCATAATAAACGTGGGGAATAATATTATATGAATTACGTCACAAAGGTCTGACTAGGTGGAATTATGTCACAAAAGATGAAGATAAAGACCAGACATACTTTTGAGTTATCCACCTTGTCAACGGCTAGTGAAATAGTTAGGGCTCTCCTATGGTCCATCATGACCAGGCCTTGGTCATTCAGGGCTTGATGGCCACTGTTTCTCCAGAGCCTCCCGCCACCAACCAACCCAGCAATGGCAACGCAGCAAGCAAATTCTGCAGCAGACACAATTGATATGTTTTACTGCCTGTTTAAAAGTGCTTAATCAGGGATCCCTTGGGAGTGTACGGTTTGTAATGAAAGGCTGCATGCAACAGGTCGGTTAAGTCTGCATTTGGAACCACAACTAAATGTTTTTACCAGGAAAAACAAAAACATTGTTCATAGACGTGTAATAGCTGCACAACAAGAGCATACTGACACGTTACGGTATAGAACTCCTGGTGCACATCTGTTCATTCTTTATTTGCATAATAGCTATGCTAGCAATCGCCAGCTATTCCGCGGGTCACTAACATTAGAAATTATCCGCGCAACGGTTCCCTCGGTCTGTGACCCTTGATCTCCAACAAATCTATTTAGCAATGCACTGACACATTAATAGCCAACAAAACCCGGCAACAATCTGCCTGTAACATTTGAAACATGTAGTTAATAAGCTGACTTAGCAGGCTAGCTAAGACATTTGCTAGGTAGCTAACGTTAGCTAGCAGTTATCAACTTTTGTCCACAGTTATCATACTCACTTAGTAATAAAGCGAGTTAGCGCAACAAAGACAAACGTGATCAAATAGCGAGGAGAAGGGACATTAACACAGCGACTACAACGTTGCGCTCCAAATCACTGGTCCATTAATTCTTAAATACACGTTGTTGGCCCTGATTGCCGATGTTTTCAAGTTTTTCCTGATTCACAAGAATATCCGGTTGTTTCCGGAAGTAGACGATGTAACTAGTCGTTCGCGAACGAACGGGTCTTTGAACCGCTGTTTTGGTAAAGCATAGGAACCGAATCGCATTGATGAAAGGAGCCGTTCATTAATTTTCGTATTTTAAGCTAAAAAAACGATTATTGGCAGATAAGATTGTACAATCAATTAATGGTGGGAAGAGCGTGTTTTTGCGTTCCAAGAAAAAAAAACGTTATAGTAATTTGCTTTAAATCTTCCATGTTCATTTCTGTATTTCAAAATAATGGTAGGATGCTACTAAAATTGCAAAGATGAACTTACACTTAATATTTGTCATATAAAATAACTGTAAAAATCTTTAATTAGAAAACCAAAGAATTACCTGTTTTTCCACAGACTTTGATCCTTTGATTACAAAAATGTAAAAAATAAGTGTTCCTTTTTTGCCGTGTCACGTAAGCGGAGCCGGCCAAGAAGAGCGAATGTCTCTTACTACTGAGTGAGTGAGTACTCCTTGTTAAATTGAGTGGTTGTTAAAGATGTGGACTAACATGTGGGCGACCAGTGTTCGTTCCTCGCCAGGGACGGAACAAAGTATGCATTAGTATTTGTTCAGGATAGACAAAAACTTTGCTGGCTACAAACTTCAGTAGCTACGTTATAGTAAGCCTAAAATAAAACTGTCCTTGCATTGAAATGGGTTAATTTCAGTGCCAGTGCATAGGACCAGACTCGTAATTACGTGATCGTATTTTCCCAAAACTCCTCTCCATTTGGACCTATACATTGGTGTTGAAATCAACTTGTTATCCCCATCACATCCCCTGTGAGAGTCCCGCGAAGACGAGCCGTTTTTGTAGCCTATTCATTTGGACTAAAGGGCCTTGTCTTTTTCCTCCTCTGGGTTTTTCTATAGGCTAACTGGCATACATTGCACTGGTCAAAGTAGTATCCACTCTCAAATAGCAACCATTCACCACACAACCTTGGGGATGGTCTTATTCTAAAGGGGAGACCTAAAAGAGTGTTCCATGATTTCAATGGTGTGATTTAGATGTTCCAACAAATATAGATCAATATATTCAGGGTTTCCCTTATAGTCATGCCTTCTACAGTAAGCTGTTGGACACTAGCTCAGCACCAAGATTAAAAACGAGTTATTTTTAATGTCTAGTCAAACAGAAGCAACCTACCAAGATTTGTAACCATTTTCTGCTCATGCGTGCTTCCTCGCTACTGCTGGAAAACGCTGTCTTGTGTACAGTAGGCTACTCTTGAGCCAGTCCGCATGGTATTATAGCCAGCAATTAATAAAGCAATTATTTATACCTTTTAATCGGGATGGAGTGGTTATGTAGGTTGTTTTAAATGTGTTGGAGTTGAGTTGTTAAGTGTATACACTTAAATCAAGCAGAACATTGCAGTTATGTCATCTTTTATACTGCAGGGCGGTCATTTTATTTTTATACTTCTTCACTGTTTTTCAAACAGGGTTTGTGACCATGTTATCCAGATTTAGCTTACTTTTGATTTGCCACTTTACGTTCAAAGCTTGTCAATTTAAAGGAAAATCGATGTAGTTCATTCAATAGATTTTTCTGTTCACTGCAGGGTTTACGTTAGTTGGCAAATGCCGGCTTTTCGTCGGTATCAGGTGTACAGGTGCTGGTCATATAATTAGAATATCATCAAAAAGTAGATTTATTTCAGTAATTCCATTCAAAAAGTGAAACTTGTATAATGTATACATTCATTCCACTCAGACTGATATATTTCAAGTGTTTATTCCTTTTAATTTTGATGATTATAACTGACAACTAATGAAAACCCCAAATTCAGTATCTCAGAAAATTAGAATATTGTGAAAAGGTTCAATATTGAAGACACCTGGTGCCACACTCTAATCAGCTAATTAACTCAAAACACCTGCAAAGGCCTTTAAATGGTCTCTCAGTCTAG
>JACXGI010020423.1:0-11277 GCA_016801175.1 Esox masquinongy | reverse complement strand
CTGCTGACACACCTATGTCTGCTAACACACCTGTGTGTGCTAACATTTCCATCGGAAAGTGATCAGAGTGCTTCATGAGAATTTGATTGTGTTCACATTGTTGTCGGAATCATCTATTGCATTACTTAACTCACATTTTATTTCCACTTGTTTTAAGCCTATCATTTAGTTTGGTCTTGCAGGTGTTAATTGGAGTCAAGGTACAATTTCATGAATGGACACCAGGACATCGGTAAACAAAAATCATTAGGTCCAGGTGACTTGTAGTCAAAATGGTCACGTTCACAGGATATTTGCTGCTCTCTCTGTGACACTTATGTACTACCATGGCAAAAATGACCTGTTCTCATCTTACCACCATTCGAAGGGTTATGGGAATATTGCCTGTTTAAGCCAGTTTACTCCTTTTCATCCAGATGACATGCGGTAAGTAATGGTTTACTGGGTAATGATAGCTTATTGATAACAACTGTTCCTTCAACAAAGATATCGGCAGGGTTGATTTGTATCTAGGTTCCACAGAAAAACTTAAAGTGAACCCAACTGCACATAATAGCTTTAACATTATTACCTTAGTCCAAATCAAGCACTTTTGCTGGAGACAAAATACAATCCATGTGACTATGACAACATCACACAAAAGACAAAAAATATATACAGTCACTATATACAGTAGCTCAAAAGGAAATTCTGCATAGGCTTCAAGAACTAAGAGGGGGAAACATATTTGTTCAAATTTCTCGACAATGTTTGAGAAGTTATTATTATTTTAGCAGGCAAGCATGCTAACAATACATTGTTATTGACTATTTGGGTTAACGGTCTTGATCTGGGACAGAACAACAAGCATTTTTTCCAGCTTATCAGCTCAGTGATTAAAACCAGCGACCTTTTGTTTTCCGGTCCAGCACCCATGACCACTAGGCTACGCTGTTGCCCCGACCTGCAACTGCATGAATAATTATCTAAAATATTAAAGGTTATGTTATTTCATGTTAGTTTGGGCTGGCGCGTTAAATTCTGTACAGTTACTCCTCTACCTTCATGTAGATGTACAGAACACCCCGGCCCTGACCATTGCCACTTCATACTCTTCATCAAAACTCAATGAAACAAACAGGCTTTCCTCTTTCCTTCAATCCACTTCATCATGAAATACTCCTGCCACAATATGACTACACTGTGAAGCCTCAATTTCCACAGATTCTCAATGATATAGAAGTGATACCTTTTATCGGAACTCTGCGGGGGAAAATACTTCAGCAATTTTTTGAAGTTTAAATTACATTTCCGTCTCTTTTTCCAAGATGCAATTAGGCCTAATCAAAACAAACCCAATAGTGTGTCACTGACATAACGTGCCTTTCCCAATGCCCTATTACCGTCTGTCGTAAACAGGTCCCCGAAAAAGACATCACTACCCACGAAACACACTTTCCCAAAGGGTTCTTTCCCAACATCAGCGTTTTTTGCTTTTTTACTTTTCTGTGTTACTACATTATATTTACAGCATGTACATAATGTGTTTATGACCTCACACTTGTGATAGCTTTACAACAGGTCCCTTTACTCCTAAAAGAGCAAATGTACCTCAACACGTATAGTCCACCAAGATGTGTTTGCCAGCATTTTTTCTATTTTTGATCAAAAACACTTAAAACATTAATTTGTTGGCCCTAAATGGCTGATCAGCACAAAATGTAATTGCAGATGTAGGTGCATCATGGACAAAAGTCAGTCAGCTGGAGATTTCTCTCATAAATACGGAAAACAAAATGGCTGCTATTGACAAATTAACATTCACGTTGGAGTGGTCCGACACATAAATGCATGTAAATCAATCATGGATATTCATATTAAAACAAAAGTTGTTGCTAACCCTGTAAAAATTATACTTGTGCAAAAACATTAAAATAGATTCTATTGCTGCTGTAACAAGTACATGTTTGACACGTGGTGATGGCATTTTTCACACATTCTAAGGGAAATTACTATCACAAAACCATGCGATAACTAAAACTACACTGACTCAATTGTACTTACTTCGTTGAATAATTTGTGTTGTCATACTATTGAGAGAAATTGATTTCTACACTGAAACCCCTAGTCTGGTTGTAAATGCTTTAGCAAACAGTGGCCCAAGTAGACTAAATTAGTCAGGAAGCCAAATCAGGCCTAGCAGAACACCCAGAACTCTGAGGCTGCATCACAAGCCACAACCTATTTCCCCGATAGTGCACTACTTTTGATCAGAGCCCGATGCTCCCTGGTAAAAAGTGATACTTCATATAGCGTTTAGAGGATGCCATTTTGGGACGGCCCTTGGGCGTAAATGACAGAGCAGGCAGAGGCTCGAGCTGAAGGTCACCAATCCATCATCCGCTCGTTAAATAACCAAAATGGAAATCAAAGAACAATAAAACTGTGAATCAATAGAGGCTGCAGCTGAAGGATCAGACTCCAAGGCTTTCACAGGGATTAGAGCAGCCCAGCTCATTGGCTTTTAAATGGCAAGCCAGCAACTGCACTGCAGCCATCCAGCACAACTTCTCCCCCCCTCTCTCAATTTCTCTCTCTCTCTCTCCCAATCTTTGTGTCTATCGCTCTCTGTGTCAGTTAGCGTTCTTGTTCTCAATTTTTCTGTTTCTCACACTATCTCTTCCAGTCTCTCTCTCTTGCTTGCAACCTCTCTCCCTTCCTCTCTCTCTCTCTCTCACTCTCTCTCTCACTCTCTTTCTTTGTCGTCTAGAAGGTAACAGACCTTGGCTCAAGTTCCCCCTCTAATCATTCCAATTACTTTGTGTGCATGATAGAGCTAGCCTGACAAAATTGAACAAAAGGAAAAGACGTAAAAGTGAAACCCAACCAACTCTTTTAGGTTATTGAGGATTAGGTAAATAAGGTGTTGTTAGGTTAAGGTTAGAGTTTGGGTAAGGGTTAAGTTTAGGGCTATGGAAAATAGATTTCTGGGTTTGAGGTCTCCACAAGGATACAAAAACAAATTGTGTGTCTGCGTATGTGTGTGTGTGTGTGTGAGAAAGAGTGTGAGAGAGTGTGTTCATATATTACTTACCTGGTCGGGGCTGAACATTTCTACATGAATAATAAAACAATAACAATTTGTCTTTGCAGGCACCTTTTACCAGTCTGCCCCAGAAAAAAAGAGAATTATTATTTGAGTTAGGTTTAGGGATTAGGTTTAAGGTTGAGAATAGTTTAATGGGGATTAGGATAGAGTTAGAGTTAGTTTGGGAAGTATTTAGATTCCTAAAATGTGTGTGATCCTGTTTCTACTGTACATCTGGGAACCAGAAGTCCCCAGAAAAGACAATAAAATTGGACAATTAGATTCCCGATAGTTTTTTTTAGCTGTTTCCCTGGTACTTCCGGCTTAGGAGTCAGGTTTAGAGTAAAGCTGTTGGAGTGTGTGTTAGATTTGAGATTAGTTTTAGATGCAGGCATTAGGGTTAGGTTAAGTCTAGACATGTAACTTATCAAGGTTGAAAATTACTGTATGTTTAGCTTAAGGTTAGGATAAGTGTTAGGATTAGGGTTAGTGGATAAGGAAAATAGGGAATACTTTTTCTGGAGTGTGTGTGAGGGTGGACTGTCTGTATGTGTGTGTCGGTGTGTTTGTGTTTGTGAAAGGTAACGTGATGCAAATGTTTCAACACCTCCCCTGGAATTGGGGTAAATGTAATCGTTCACTACATTGCAGATGTTGCATTGTTACATTATAAACTGCCCAGTCACGGATCAGATTGCTACACGATATAAAATGGTCCGTTGTTACAACAGCGCCTCCAGGATTCTGCTACAGAAATCATCCTGCATCTTAGCAACCCCCTCGTCCGCCTCTTTCCAATTGTGACGTGCTGGGTTCAGACTGGCGCTCGTCTGCTGAGCGACAAACTTGACCACCATGCTTGACAACATGCTGTATGTACAAAGGAAAAGCAGTGAATGAGCATGACTGAATACTGTTAAGTTCAAAATATGATTCATTTTCATAATTAGTTTTAAAACTGTACTAATAGCAATCGGTCTGGTATACAAAGCACACCCTTGGCCTTATCCCTCCCTTTCAAAAAATAAATTAAAATAATCATAGGAAATTATGCATCAGAAATGGTGGCGATGCTAGCTAGCCTGTCCTATGGGGAAATCCTATTCATAATTGCATGATCATTTTAATTAACTGTTTAGTCTGACATATTAGACTCAGTTATGCCGTACTCTAGTACAGCAACCAGTTTTGGTCTCTTTTGTGAAGGGATGTCTTTTACAGCTACAAAGATCTGTTTTGAGCCGTTGAATAATGTATTCTCTACATTTACAAATTACTTTGATATCTTAAACAGATCTATTTTTAGTACACGCTGATATCAAGCAAAGAGGCATGCCTTTTAAAGACAACAAATCCCCATCTTTCTGTGCCACTTAAGCGTAGGTTTGATTGACATAGTTAGTGAAAAATAAGTTTTTGGGGTTCTCAACGTACAATGTTATTTTTGTTGGCTTAAAAAAAACCTAAAACTTAACAACATTGCTAAAGCTAGCAAAAGAGCTACTTCAATGGTTGAAGTATTTTTTTTCAAATTACATTGTAGTGGAACATGTTAATAGCACAAACATTACATTAAGCTGGACATTTAAATGGACAAATCTAAACATGCTCAGTCCCCGAAAAAATTACAAAAATTATCCATACAAAAAACAAGAGAACAGCGACAGATGGAACACAATCACAATCAGCTGAAATGTCTGTCATGTCTTTCATATTCAAACCGTTTCAGTAAAATCAACAATATTCTGCCTGTCTGTCTGACTGGGTCTCACTAAATAGCAACATGGAGGGTTGAGAAAAAGACTAGAAAATGCAAGTATGAAAGGTTTAATAAAACACATGGTGAACAGAGCAATTTTACGCCCTGGCAACCTGGCCTTGGAGACAGTGTCTAGGGGTTCCAGGCATAATCCAATTCTATTGTGGGGGCTTGATGAGGAAGATTAGGGCTGAGTCACGGACGGAACCATATTCCCTTGATAGTGCACTACATTTGACCATGCCTAATTGGGTTCTGCTATAAAGAAGTGTTTCACTACATGAGTAAAAAGTTGACATTTGGGATGCAACCAAGAAAGACAACAGCTGTGTCCTTTTTTTCTAGTTCTTCCGCGTGTTTAATATTCTGGTCCCGTTGAAGTTCCCGTGGAATATCTTGTCTTGCAAAATTCCAGAAGTCGGCAAAAATAGTTTTACTGTTAATTCAGTGGATGATGATGAACAGAATTAGAGGCAGAACTGGAAAAAGAACAAAATGATGACAATGATGGTTATGATGATGATGATGGTAATGACGATGATGATTGCTGTGTTTACACAGGCAGTCCCGTTCGGATCATTCGTTGTCAAAAGATCGGGTCTGATTGGTTTAAAATACAAATTAGTGGTAAAAGGTCAGCACTGGACTGCCGGCAAATGGAGCAGGGCAATTTTCAGTTAGTTATATTGTCAACCTTTAGATAATTATAATGTAATGGGTGATTAATACTCCATACTGCGATCTGTGGGTGTGTAGTCAGAACTGTGTGCCCAGCTTAGATCTCTCAGCTTCTGTTTCAGGTTGTCATGGCGTTGCTATGCCGGATGTGTGCTAGACGTCCTTTTGGGAGATAGGAAGTGTTGTAGACCAGTGACATCCTAAATGGTACCCTATTCCTAGTTTTGTGCTTTATCTTTTACCAGGGCCGATAGAGCTTTGGTCAGAAGTGCCTACTATATATTGAATAGTGTGCATATTAGGGCACAGGCAAAATGTCAAGCAGAACAGCAAAGCTGAGGAAGACAGATCAAGGAAACAGAAGGAGCCAAACACACACGTCAAAGGCTATTATTATACAGTGTAATATTAATATGCTTTAAAGTACCTACTGTACATACCCTATAAGAAATTAGTAAAATATATGTGATATACTTGGATGTACTCAGGGAACTGAAAATGTTTTATTGTGTTAAACATGAACACACATTTTACCAGGTAGACATGCTAACTCTACTAATGCTAACATACAAACGCTAACTCCACTACAGTACATATGTAAATGTAACTGTTGCTATTCATTCCATCATCATCCTCCACAGTCAAATAGGTTTCAAATAAGCCATTGTTAAATCTGTCCCCTTGGATATAATTTCATGGGACCTGGCAGTTCCAGGTAGGAAAAGGGAGTGTGTCAATCCAAGGTATTTGGGGCCTGTGTGATGACTATGGCTCCAAGCTCAAATGCTTTTCGCCTCAAAGGCTGTCTCTCACGTGTTAGATTTTCAAAGGCGTCTCCTTTCCATCTTCCCTGCTGAAACTATCCCACATAGAGCTGCATGCCGGGAATGCCACATGTTTTAAACATAGACCTTTCCAATTACAAAGTCAAACCTGGTAAAGACAGATATCGACCAGAATCAGAAAGCCTATGATCCCGGTTGTAACTTCAATGGCTGGTACCCATATCAAGCAGACTAACAGCATACAGGAAGGAGTATTAGCTTGGCCTTGAACTAGATATCGTAACGATGGCTGATTGTGTTTAACCACCTGGTCCAGCGCTGGCTGGTTCCCTTTGTTGTGGGCCCAATAACTGTATGAATTGCCAGAGGCTAGCACAAAGTCTATAGATGAGATCTGACATTCTAGAGGAATCCCATTATAATTGAAAGTGGTCCATTGATAGCTGATAGGACAGATTCACACACTAAGTAAAGGTTTTTCTAAGTGAATCTATGGTGAGCAGATATTAAACTTCCTTTTCAAAGGGAAATTAAATAAAGTCGCATTAGCTATTAATATATAAATATAAATTGCAACATAACATCAGTTGATGTAATGAAATCCTAGTTATCCCGTCAAATCATCTGACGCAGTTGAATTCGATTAATACCATGAAATCAGCTGATGCAAGCAGTCCATGTTAATCACATCAAATCAGTGGACGCAATCAAATTATAAGATCTTTCAAGAGTAGTAAAACATTCCAATGTTCACCCCGTCATCACCCCTAACTGTCAAAACAAAAATATTCCAGAATACCCCTCTGCCTCCTTTGAGGCCCTCGCTGGAAATGCGCCCTGTCGCATTTCATTACCGCCTCGAAGGGAAAGAGCAACAGCATAATAACCTTATCACTGGCAGATGATTGAGATCTTCAAAGGGACGTTCTGCCTCGCTGCGCTGCCCGCCTGTCTGACTGGCAGAGGGAAGCCGGCATGATCAAAGACGTCCAAAATACGTTGGTGCTGGTGCATCTCAGGCCTCATTGCCCGCGGGTCTGAAGAGAACCTCCACGTTAATACGCGGAAGTGCCACTGGTTAAATGACAGGGTGCGCATCTCAGGGGATGCCGGTTAAAAGTCCACGGCGGGACCATGATTGTCTGTACTGATCACAAACAGCCATTTGGTACTATGGGCTTGATGTTCTGCGTGATGTAGTTCAAAACGTAAGTTCAATCGATAAGGCTTCTGAATGGATTGCTTGCTTTGCTTCACTCGGTATAACACATGCCGCGTTTGTATAATTCACATTGCTTTCTCCTACAGTATGAGCACAGCAGGAATTTGGAAGAGAAAGACGTTTAAAGTCCTATCTACACAATACCCTTGGAACTTAGTGCTATTGATTCTATTTGTGATACATTCACATGCTGAAGCAAAAAAAAAAAATTTTACAGAAAGGAGATTACTGAGTCATGAAGAAGTTATCAGGGAATGGAAATATTTCTATTATCTCAAAACTGTACGTTTTGCCGGTAGAACCTAATAGCGTCTGTTCTGTAATTATTCATACAGTAGGATCTGGTCCTTGGTTCTTGTCTTTTGCTATAATTTGGATATGTTTCATCCCATTTTCAAAAGAATGTCCATAACTTAAAGATCTGGGACTTTTATGAATTGCAAACAGTTTTTTTTTAACCTGGCATTTTGGGCTGGTTTTGTAAAGGAATGCATCAAGCTATTTACTCAAAACTAAAAATAGGAAGACCCTGTCTAAAGCCTATTGGAAAAAAAGCCCCCCAAAAAAATGACTTTCTGATAAATAGACTGTCCCCGGAAATGTTATACTACAGTATGTCATGTATGTGCTGATTTGTGCCTCAGAACCATTTGCTTCCGAACTTAGAGAATTGAATGGCTAACTGAGGTATGATTGTGATTCTACTTATATATTATGCATATATAATCAACATACTACACATTCACTAACTGTAATGGTAGTTAAAAAAATAATCATTAATTATTGCAAAAGTGGCTGTCTGCATCTTCAATCATGTGTTTACCCAAGAATGTTTGGAAAGATGTGAAGTGGCCTGAACACTATACGAAGTACATGTACATACTGTAGATTGGTTTTGTTACTATTTTATCTGTTAGTATTTTTATCAGTTAGTGCCATCACGGAAGTATGACTAATTATTCAAATAGTATATGAACTCAGGTCTGCTAACATGGTTTGATATCTTCAAAGCCCACCACTGTTGCTTGAAAATATCCACCAGTAAACACCCCCATGTAACTTACAGCCCATTACCAAAATTTTACTGTTGATGTCATTTATCACATCCATTTTATAAGAACACCAAGACTTGGCTTTGATCTGAGAACACTTTCTTACAGCAATAGAGTCACCCCAACGACCTTGAACATAGGTATCCACCTTTGAATAATATTTGCCTTTGTATTCCAGGGTAAGTTCAACAACCTTGTCGTTTTATAGTTTCAAAATGACCAATTATTTTCAAGACTAACCCTATTTTTTCACGAACAAGATATGAATATCGTCTAAACAGAAATCCATCTTCCATCTCCAAATCATGACATGACTGTGAATTGTTAATGTATTAGCAAAATGTTAATCATTGCCTCAATCATTGGATACAATGAAAGTGGCAATTACCATGTCTGCAACTGGTTGACAAGAAAGGCATTTTGCTCCTGCCAATGCAAAGTTTACATACTGTAAGTTATTTAGCAGATTTATACTATACAGACCAAGAGAACAGTAATGATGACATCCATTTTATACTATTTTTGCACTGGATGAGAAACTTTGAGACCTTGGGAATATGACGTTGTATATGTGCCAAGCATTGCTCTGAAATGATATTCATCTGCATCCTGTGTCCTTGGATCATCCTTGAGACGTCTCAAGGACCCGTGGCAAATTCAATTTATTAGACATGATTTAGAAAGGAACACACCTGTCTATATAGAGTCCCACACTTCACAGCGTATGTCAGAGAAAAATCCTAAGCCATGAAGTCTACTGAACACTCTGTAGACCTCTGAGATAGAATTGTGTCGAGGCGTAGACATGGGAAAGGTTATGAAAAAGTTGCTAAAGTATTGAAAGATCCCAGGAGCACAAAGGACTTCATTATAGTGAAATGAGGAAGTTTGGAATCACCAGGACTCTTACTAGTGCTGGCAGGCCGGTCAAACTGAGTAACTAGGCAAGAATGGTGACCAGAAACCCAATGCCCAATCTGACAGAGTTTCTCTGCAGCACCATCCATCAGGCCTTTATGTTAGAGCAACTCGATGGAAGCTGCTCCTGAGTGAAAGGCAGATGACGTGCCATCCGGAAGACTCATGGGGACATGAAAAATATTCTCGGATCTGATTAGACACAAAAACCATTTATTAGGCCTGATTGCCAAGCGCTACGTCTGCCAAAAACAAGGTACAGTTCATCCCCTGGCTAGTACCACCCCTACAGTAAAGCATATTGCTGGGATCATATTGCTAAACTGCAGAGAAATTGGGAGACTGATCAGGATTGTGGGAAGGATGAAAGGAGGAAAGTCCAGAGAGATCCTTGAAGAAATCTCAATCCAAAGCACACAGGACCAAAGACTTGGCCACAGACTCAGGTGAAGCGACTTCTTTCACCTCTACAACCAGCTGAAGCACAGAGCCAAGACAAAGCTGACTTGGTTTCAGGGAAAGTCTGTGAATGTCCCTGTGTGGCCCAAAGCCCAAACTTGAACCCGATTCTGGGAAGAACTGAAGATTGCAGTTAACAATGTTCTCCATCCAATCTGACAGAGCTTGAAAGGAAGAATGTGAAAAACTGCACAAATCCAGATGTGCAAAGCCTAAAAGGTATACCCAAGAGGACTCAAATCTGTGATCGCTACACAAAGGGTCCTGAATAAAGAGTGTGAATAGTTATGTACATGATATTTGTCTGTTTATTACTTTCAATAAATTGGCGTACATTTCCGAAAAAAGTGTTTTCACTTTTCTATCAATCAATTTTGTGTGGACTGATGGCAAAAAAAAGACTTTATTAATGATAAATTAGTTCACAAAATGTAGAGAAAGTGGCGGGGGTACAAGGCAGATTGGTTGACGTGCATATTCAGAGTAAGTATAGGTGTAAAGGAAGAGCACAGTGTCATTTATAACAGTTAAAACAGCTGCATGTGTGATTGATTTGAAAGAGTATTCTCTATGTGTGTGTGCGGCATCTGTATGCAATGTACGTTTGTGTGTCTGGATGATGTGTTAAAATGTAAATATGTGTTTGTGTGTGTGTGTGTGTGTGTTTGTTTGTTTATGGGCATATAGCCTCTTAAACCAGGCCTAGAATGTCGCTAGGCCTGGGGATTACCTATATGATTTTTGTTGCAAAGGGGTGGGAAACACTTTTTTGTACATAACGTCTCAGAACACGTTAACCCAATCAAATTCATTGCTTTGCCTAATGCCTCAAAACACGAAATACGTTAACCCAGTCAAGTGCATTGCTTGTGAGGGGCTCATACAGGTGCTCACAAGAATAATGCCTTCAGTGCAACAGTAGCTAGCTAAGTGAAGATCAATCAATCAATCACATTTATTTATAAAGCCCTTTTTACATCAGCAGTTGTCACAAAGTGCTTTTACAAAACACCCAGCCTTAAAACCCCAAGGAGCAAACAACAGTAGTGTTGAATTTCAGTGGCTAGGAAAAACTCCCTAAGAAGGCCGAAATTTAGGAAGAAACCTAGAGAGGACCCAGGCTCAGAGGGGTGACCAATCCTCTTCTGGCTGTACCGGGTGAACATATTAAGAGTACAATTGTAATAATTAATAAGTGCACGTGGGCTGAGTCCAGAGTCTATTTAAACTTAGTCCAGGTCGGAAGCATGACCAGATGGACAAGGACAGGGACGACACAGGGAGGAGGGGGAGGTGTCAGCACAGTGGCAGCTGAAATCGTCAGGTATCGTCTTGAT
>JACXGI010020422.1:0-11132 GCA_016801175.1 Esox masquinongy | reverse complement strand
AGTAGTAGTAGTAGTAATAGGGGTAATAATAGTATTGAAGCAGTAGTAGTAATTGGGGTAATAATAGTCTTGAAGCAGTCGTAGTTTTTGTAGCAGCAGCAGTAGTATTATTCATAGTAGTATTGGTACTGGGTTTTACTCGACTATTGTTCATGTTTATGTGTGGTCTTAATATGGGGTGGTGATGGGTATAAACTTTGTATAGGCACTGTGTGGTCTTAATATGGGGTGGTGATGGGTATAAACTTTGTATAGGCACTGTGTGGTCTTAATATGGGGTGGTGATGGGTAAAAACTTTGTATAGGCACTGTGTGGTCTTAATATGGGGTGGTGATGGGTAAAAACTTTGTATAGGCACTGTGTGTTATGAGACATAGTACCAATTAAAAAAATCCAGGGCAGTTTCTTATTCAAGTCTTTCGTCAGCATTTTAGTGGGAGCATATAGCTCATCTTTCCATCTTAACTTCTGTTCGTCCCCCGTCCCTGTGAAGTCACTGTATTCTGTTTATTCTGCTCGGCTCAACTGAAGTATTCAGGCTTTTCCAAAAGTACCTTTAAAATATTTATCAAACTGTTTCAACACCCAAGTATAAGCTGTCTCATTCTGAGTGTTAGACGTAGTCCCAGTCCCAAATGGCACACTACTTACTATGAAGTGCACTAACTCAAAAGGAAATAGTGCACTACATAGGGACTAGGCTGCCAGATGTGACAAGCAGACAGAGCTTCTGACTTTACTGACTGGCATAAACAGACAAATAAACGATTCCTCTCCTCCTTTTCAGGTACATTCCTTCTCACTCTGTACGGTTTTAGTTTCTACAAACTCCATGACCTAAAGTTACTCCTGTGTCAGTTAAAGATGGATATTAGCCTTGCCCTTATTCATTGCAAGTAATTGCTAGGATTGTCCATATTGACTTTACAAAGATGATTAATTAAATAATTCCTCATTTGTTTTGTGTTGAACCTAGTCTCCATCATTACTCAATGTGTTACACTCCCAGCATGCACTTAGAGGTCACTTTTGGATTCCATTTGTAACACCAGATATCCATGCCAACAACACACGTCAATAATCCCTGAATTTCAGAATTTCATTCTAGATGCTATTTGAAATTTAACATGACATTTCATTCTAGATGCTGTTTGATATTAAACATGGCATTTCATTCTAGATGCTGTTTGATATTAAACATGACATTTCATTCTAGATGCCGTTTGAAATGTGATCATTTTTTTATTCACCATACCATAAAAATTGTTTCTGGGCTTTCCCATTTTGAAGAAATACTGACTCTCTTGAAGAGCCGAACTTTAAAATACACTTTTTTTCCCCTTTTGGCGGATTCCCATCTCAGTGATGGACTGTGATTTCCGGCCTTTGTCGGAATGCCGCAATCTGGGTGGAAGAATATTGAGAAACAGTATCATTGCATTGAGATAGACACACCACTTAAATACACACACACACACAAACCTCAATGATATAATCACGTGAAAAGAGCCCTTTATAAGTTCCCATGCTCAGTTTACATTGCGCGATTGTATTTTATCACAGTACTTCATTTGCCTCCAGAGATTTTGCCTGCCGCCTATTTGTGTCAGCCAGATTTAGCTGTTCCTTTATTCTGCTGTCGTTAGAATTGATGAAACATACACACACACACACACACACACACACACACCGATGGAATGGGATGACGTGTGGAAATCAATGAGCTCTTACACACCTTATCGCTCAAAGCAGATTTGAAAACTGCCAAAGGCACATTTCAGGGAAGCAATGCATTTAATTAATTGCGAGATTGGGGCTGTGTGCCGATGCTTGAATGTGCATTGAGTTGGCCTTGTGTTTGCGTTAGTCTGCTCGTGCATGCTCGGAAAGCACAAGGGTAAGTGACATTAAGGAGAAAAACAAGGTTCAAAGCCTGTTGAGGGTGGGGGAAAAATCACTGGCAGCCCTTTACACGACTGACTGATCTGGCGTAGGACAACATCTTTTTTCCCCCCTCTAAGACTGCTATGTACTGTACTGTACTATTGCCGCCATTCTTCAGTTCACTAATACCTTGTTTGGTGTTTGCAGGCGCTCGCCAGACCTTAGTACCGGCACTCCTCCACAGCTTGAGCTAACAGCGCTCGTATTGGTTAATATGCGCAATGTTGAGCACTTGCTGTTCGTTCCTGGTTTGCCAATGCGATGTGTAGTTCAACATGTCACAAACGATTACTGTGACCAACTCCGCTGAATGCCCTTTTAACTACCTTGGTATTATACGTAATGGTCTAGTCAGGTCCAGTCTGATGTCCAGTCAGTTACACTTAGCTCGGTGCTGTGTATAGAACAGTGGGTCCCAAATGGCGCACTAACTCCCTTCATATATTCCATTATACCGGAGGCCTGTGGGGTGTGGTTTGGGATGCCCACGTGGAGTGGCCATTCAGAGCCTGTTCCCAGTGAGCGCAGAGCCCGCTGATCGAGGGATGAATGGGACGGTTCATTATGATAATGTATTCTATCCTCTGTTCAGCCTCACCATATCTGCCTTATGCAATCTGGATTATTTCTGTGTACCTGTTGTGGTTTTTTCTCTCCATTTTGGGGCATTTACCTTCTCCTCATTGTCTTATTGTCACCTTGACCTCTGATTGTTTGTCGACACAGTCTGCAAACCAGAGTATCGGCCGTCGTTTCAGGTGGAGCAGTAGAGGCTCAAATTCTGTTTGTCTCTTCAGTATTTCTTTTTTGTGCTCAGTGTCTCTCTGTTGGTTTGGGAGCATAAAGATTAAGTTCTGTTCCCTGTTAGTTAATGGACTATCAGGTAAATCTTATCTTATGGCATGTTCATGGACAGAGCCAGCGAAGTCCAGAGAGGGCATGTTAATAAGCAGACTGAAACAGCCTCTTATCTGCATATTTCAGGAGCAGGGATGTGGGCTAAAATACAGAGCAATAACTAGAACTGTAAACATGGTACCTTGTAAAATCTGTTGGTATTAAATGAGGTGAAGGAGCGCTATCTTCTATGTACAAGCATGCTGTACAACTCCTGAGTGATGATTGATGTTTGAGCACAACAACCCAAATCCCTAGCAAAAAGGCCACTCCTATTTATGGAGTTTTTTGCTTGATTAAAACGAAACACAAGTTATGTCATGATCATGAGATGAATATGTTTTGATCATGACATAATCAGGGTTTTATTTTCTTGTTTATATGGCCTCTCTGGACTTCCATACGAACCAAGGACAAACGGTACTTTGTGTTTGCTTTCACTTAGTGGGTTATTTTTTTCGTATTTGCGATCTAACCTTCGTTTATATAATGTTTTTTTTCAATAGTTATGTGTATAAGAATGATGAACGGATCAAAATGCTCTGTATGTCCCAGTGTTTTGGGGCTGTTGTGTGTATGTGTTTTGGCCAGACCAAGGACTGTCGTTCTTTAGCACTGAATAAGATGCAACAATATGTGCCAAGCACCAACCTCGTTTGATGGCCGAGCTAAATTCCACATGCAGTTCCACGCCGCTTTGTTTCCAGAGAATACCATATTCTTGGTTGCCCATGTGCATGGAAATGTATTGGGGTGGATGTGAATGCTGAGAACACAGCGTGTGTTCTTGTCGATGAGGCCAATACTGGGCTGGTATCACTGAAGTTGGTCAGCTTGGTAACCACGTGCCGTTGGGTTACCTGACCGGCCCCACCCTTCTGTTGGGGGCAGAGTGAGCCTTCCACAGTTACCATGGAGGTTGGGACCTTTACAACGGCTTCCACCTGCCTGTTGACTCCTCTGTAGTTCAGGTTCGTGATCTTAGAATTGAGAACCAGTTCTCCTTTTCCCTGACAGTCGGTCATGTGCATTTTTATGCTCCACCATTCGGTGGTTTCTTATTATTCGTCCAGTGTAATGACGAAGGCAGGGAGGATTAGCTCCAACTCCCAGACACTCAAACGTCTAGCCTGAAGCCCAGCTTAGCGTCAAGTGTGCCACAAAATCACATTCTGTAGCTGGATAAGGTCAACCTTTGTGTGTGTGGTTGTTCAGCATTACATATTGCTGAAACATGGTTTTGAATCTGCTCTTTCAGAAGTATTTCCCACTGTGTGTCTCTCTCTCTGCAGTAAAATATTAAAAATGCCCCAGAATACATTTGAAAGAAAGATGCTGATCTCTTTTGCGTTCTTTTCCAGAACAAGATGTTCATCTACAGGGGTAAGGAGTATGAGCGGAGGGAGGACTTTGAGGCCAGGCTCCTCACCCAGTTCCCCAACGCCGACAAGATGAAGACTACGACACCGCCCAGTGAAGACATCAAGAACTTACCTTCACAGTGTATCCTAATCACAGATGGAAATAAATTGGACGGCCATTGGTTGGTCAGTCTGTCAGTCAGTGATTCAGTTGTTTTCATGAAAGCCTTTCTAGTAATGCCAGTTATCGTACCAGTTATTTACTACAATAATTCACACGGGTGAAGTATGTGTTCAAAAGACAAAAGTCCATACTCAGCAGAGCTTCTTGTGCCTGAGTTGCACTTCGTTGTTAACTAGAAGTTATTGAGGCCAGCTTTTGTTCAATTATTAAATGCATCAATATTTCCCCTAACGGTTGTGATGAAGGCATACAGTGTTTCACTGTGAAGCCCATTCTGGAGCTCCCTCCAAAGTTCCAGAACAAACCGGTCTCGGAACAGATCGTCAGGTATGGATCCGCCTTTTTTCTGCTCACTGTATTAAAGGGGCAATCTGCTACACACAGTTATGGAAATCTACATGTATATTCATCTATTGTTGTTGATTAATATTACTTTTCTATGCCTCATGAGCTTAGTGTAACTGTTGTACCCAATCAGAACCCCACGTTCCAGCTTGTTATGCTCCAATGTTTGAAAACAAAGTAAATGTAAACAAACCACTCTACATCCTCGGGAGCTGGTTCTTACTATGGCATGGGTAGTTGACAGCGGTTACGTTTGCCCCGCCCCTCACGCATTTACTGAAACAGCCTGGGGAGCATGCTTTGTATTTCTTTCAAATGCTGATTCCCATGTTAGTGCGGGGTGTGTGCATCATTTCAGGTCAGCCACACTAGGACCACATGTGGATCAGGTTTACACAGTAGCTACCTGATGAAACGTGAAATGGAATATTTATTTTCATCTGCTGAATTCTCTGTGTGCAGTTCAACACCTGTTAGTGTTCAGAACTCCATGTGAAGTCGAAAGTCACTTTGATTTCCATAAAAACGGTTGGAGGTCGGTGGAGGGATGGAAGCCCGGCGGTAGGCTTCAGGCGGGCATCAGGAAACAGAACGCCAGTGGTACGCTAGGGGAAAACGCTAGCAGTAGGCTAAGGAACTGCTCAGGGATTGTGGGTGACTAACTCTAAATGTAAATGTGTTCGTTGAAAACACAGCGGCTGACCTTGGTGTGTTTCCACGGTGTTATTAACTCTCCCGGCTCCCGTTCACAGATCTGCTGCACGCGGGAGGACAGATACTCAAATAGACACACACAAACACACACAAACAGGCACTGTGCACGTGGACCGTCATTAGAGGGTTGACACGGAGAGTTCTGCTGAGAGCAAACAGCCACGTCGCTGTGTGCGGGCCGGCTAGCACGCTGACAAACAGCCAGCCACCTCGCCGATCTACGCAGCTCGCCCGAAAGCATTCACTCAGCTGTGTAAATGCAGCCCGATATGTCAGAAGATACCATCTAGTCTAACAGAAACCTTGTGTTAAATTAAACCAGGCTATTTATTGACCAAAGAACTTTGTTATTTTTCGAAAGGGATGTATGCCTGGTAAATATGGCATAGCAGAAGGGTTATTTCCTCACGGAGAACGGAGGGCTGTTTGAAGGGCCCTGTTCTGCACTGATCCTTCAGTAGTGTTGGGTTTCCTTCTATTCGACTGATTTTATTTGAGTATGGAGCTCTGTGAATAGATGTTTCAAAGAAGCCTGGGGTGAACTGATAAAGGAACACCTATCCCACTTCTCTTTCTGTAACCCTGTCTTTCCCCCGTATCTTTATCTGCCTCCTTCTCCCTCTTCTTTCTCAGTTTCTCTCCATCCTCTCTTCCTCTCATCTCATGTTCTTGTCATTCTTCGGTCTCGCGCCCTCCCACTCCCTCTCACGCTCTGTTCTCTTCCTCTCCCTCCTACCCCCCCACCCCACCCCACCCCTCCTCCGTCCCTCCTCTCTCGGAGAGACCAGTGATCCGTGGCGACGCAGTTAAGCTCATCATCACGGTCGTCACAATCCGAACTGCCAGTAGCGGAACTGGGTTTTAGAGCAGGCCATCAACTTCAGCCTAGCGCCTAATGCATTTTAAATGACTTAATTGAGGTGGCAGTATAGCTCCAATGCCGCAGCCTTCATCTGCTGATTAGATCACAGGCTGCCTTCCACATGACAACCCTGTGGGACCTGGCATGAGAACGGGCACTGTATGGGGCCATTTGGGAAGCAGCCTGGAGTACTTTGACCAAATCCTACTAACCAGACGCAGCAGGCTGAGGTATGTTCTTTTAATAAGGGCATAACGTTCTCTGTGTTTTTACTAGATGAAACATAAGACAGTGTGACTTTGTAATAGGTGATTCAGGAGTGAGCGCAAAGCGACAGAGAGGTTCTTGCGCGTGCGCGCACACTCGCACGCACGCACACACACTACCACATACGAACACGAACGCGGTAACATAGACACACACTCTCAGTCTCAGTCCTCTTCTGCGCTGCCAGCGACCTGGACAGACTGGATGTTTTTCTTCAGCTTAAGAATTACAATCACATGTTTTTAAAGTGCCCCAATGTTTTCCTACATGGACTCGCGAAATTCTGTGCATGTCAGCTGGCTTTGTGATCCATATGGTAGATTCAGGATATGAAATGTTCTCTAGTTGTGCTATTACAACAAGTCTCCTTACTTAAAGCAAACACATGGGTGTGCACGAGCTGGCCTGTGTTTTTGCGAGTGTGCCATGGTGTCTGTGTCTTATTCATCTCAGCCACCAGGGCCCACAGACAAACTGCCTAGAACAGTAACAGACAGCCTAGAACAGACCGTCTTGTACAGAGCACACAGAGCCTAGGAAACCACAGGCAGCCTAGGACGCAACAGGCAGCCTAGGATGCAACAGGCAGTCAACAAACAAGCTGAACTCCGTTGTTGCTTGCTCTTTGGCGTTTCAGGCTGGTTATCCGTAAAAGCACTTCACGACAGCTGCTGATGTAAAAAGGGTTTCGTAAAAATGAATTTGATTGCTTGATTGCGTGATTGAACGACACCAAATGAAAAATAGAATGCTTGCTTTTCATTAGCCGTGGATAACCCTTCCCCATTGGCCGGATTTAGTTGAGGGGAACTATTTCTTCCTCCAAAGGTTCTGTTATTTTTTAAATGACATTATAAGACATTACATTAATTTGGCCTTGGTCAGCCTCCCATTGCATCCTTTCAGAATGAACAATAATGTGTGTAATTCTGCCCGGGCCCAGAACATACCAGAAAATGTATGCAATTTAGGACAGAGTCAAATTATAGAGCAATGTGCCTTCCAAAGCTTGACGGTAATCTCTCCGTGAGAAGTCTATTAACCTAACTAGCAAGTGCATCGCTGCCATGGCCAGTTATCTGTCTGTATTTCAGTAAATGTTAAAAATCATCCCTGCCTCTGGGACTGGTATACCGCTGACCTTTACATGGACACATGTCAAGTCCATGTACATAATTTCATGCAGTTAATCACAGCTATGAACAGACAGTCTATCCAGTCAGTCAACTAAAGATGTTGCTGCTACTCAATCACTGTTCCAGACCTGAAGAAGCAAATATCAGCCAAGCAGTTTATTCAAATTTATTTCCTATTCTGACTTTTTCTTATATCTTTCCTCCTTTCTCATTCTATTCTTTCTATTTGCCTTTTCTTGATTTCTCTTTCTCATTTAAATTTGGCTTTATTGCCATGGAAACATTTGTTTACATTGCCAAAGCAACCGAAAAGTAAGGAATGTATAATGACTAAAGTAGGAGGATAACAGCCTGATGAATTAAACATTTTGAATGTTAAATTATAACATAATGTATTAAAACATGCAAATAGTCAAAAGATGAACTAAAAAGGGGAATAAAATATTTGTTGGTTAGGTTTAAAATGGTGTTTGAGTTCCATGGCAAATGTTGCAGCTGTAATTGTACGTTGTGGTATTTTGCCTAAGAGATACAGGGGTTTCTCAATGTTTTATTTGATTTCAGATTTGCGGGTCTGTATGGTCTGCGAAAAATGTCTCTAATTTGGTGATACTTTTGAAAGGAGTTTAGGACAATCCAGCTCAGTTTCCACTTAACTGTGTGGGCATCGTGCAAAAATTCCGAATTCTTTCTAGACACGGTTCTGCCTGTGGCGGCCTCTCTCAATAGCGAAGCCAGGCTCATTTTTTGTACATGGTGTTTGTACATGGTCAAGGTTTTTATTAATTTCTGGTCGGTTAGTGCAAGGTTTCATTTAAATTTTCTGTTTTTCATGCTTTTAGTGTCTGAGAGTTTACCTCTGGTTTACCGTTGATTTGGTAGGTACTAACTGTGTTGCCTTCTTGGTTCTCTCTCCCTCCAGTTTTTACACAGTGAATGAAGTGCATAAGTTCCAGTATTCCAGGCCTGTGAGAAAAGGAGAGAAGGATCCAGACAATGAGTTTGCGGTAATTGTTCATATTTAACTTAATCTAACTTTCTTTGGCCGTTTTCCTTATTTACTAATATTTTGTTTGTAGTCATGCGTGTTTTATTATTTACAGAGAATGCCTGTTCTGTAAATGCGCTGATTTGTTTGGTCGGGCATTGCGGAGTCTCTTATCACGGTGGCATATCGCGTAGAAGTGATGCTGTAACCACTACATGGTAATATGATGTAGCCTACATGTTAAACAATGAGTTGACGTAAAGTGATATTCCAGTGCTGCGGTTAATAATCGTATATTTATTAACACACAAAGGTTCCGTAATTTAGTTGGGTCGTCTGTCCATTAACATGGCGCCAGTGTACATGCAGCCAATGTCAGGCTCATCCCCTTATTTTAATGCAAGTTTACTTTAACAATCCCGATCTTGCGGTGGTAATAAACGCCTATATTCCAATATGATTCAGCGACAGTCGTGTCAGTAACCGTCGGTTAGCGTGCTAGCTCAGTGGTGTTTCCGCCTCCACGATGCAGCTCACGCGTCGCCATCCCTAACCAATGTTTGTACAACATTCAGCGTTCGTCCCAACTGTTTTAGAATTGCCAATAATTAACTCTGACATGAACCCCATTTGGTTAATTTGGACTGGTGCGAAGCCTCTATCCGCCCACCGATGTGCACGAAAGAACGCTCCATCGTGTGTTTAAAAGGGGGGATTTCGGTCCAATTCCATTCTTGATGTAGTGTGGTTTGCAGCAGTTCGAGGTGGCAGTCTGGACCAAACAAAGGAAAATAACCAACGGCATGTATTATTTCATGGTTTTGCTGAATTAAATTACACTTGATATCTCTGAAACCTGAGTTACAGCACATTAATCAACCTGTCTGATATCACGGGCTGAGGGACCACTAGGAATATAGGCCACCCAGTATTGTCTGTTCATATCCCATTCAGCATAGTGCGTTTTTATCCCACATGCTGTTGAACGACAGAAGCGTAAATAATATGTAGGTTGGAACACAAGTTTTCCTTTTGTGAACAGACTGAAGGATTTAATATGTGCATTATTTTTCCAAATAATAATTCACTGGCATAACCATGGGGTTTTGGTCATGATCTTTGCTTGTTTGATACTGGCTTGGTGAGGCAATAAAAAATAAAAAATAGTCAACATAAGAAATATAGCAAGTCTGGGTGTCGGCTTTGGGCTGAAGTTGTCTAATTTCAGTATTATAAAATGAACAGTTTACCCTGTAAATCAACTGATCACATCAAATTGTTATTCTGAATAATACGTGCATCAGGTTATTTTTATTTATTCCACTTTGCCATAAATCCATGTTTTCATTGATGTGGTTTACAAAAACACAAAAAGAGAAAATGTATATGTGGCATTGTGTGACAGTGAGATATTATTATTTGTTTTTATTTGATCTGAAATGATTGGAGCATTTTAGAACATGCTTGGACACATTTCCATAGAACATTGTAATCTATGGCAAGTGATGACGAAATGCGACAACCAATTTTCTCTGAAATTGAACCCTTTCGGGGGATCTCCGCCACAGAGAGAGGGAAAGTGAAGCCCAGTAGGAACGACGGAACTTTAATGGGGAAAAAATGAAAGGGAATGCCACTGGTATATTCCCCTATCATTATCTGACACAAAAATAAAAATATAACCATTTATTTGAAAGCAGCTGAAGGGAAATACTTGTTTTCATCCTGTGCTTTTGTTTTCCTTGGGGATTGTGAGTCATTATTTCTAATAGAGTGGAGGTGTTTCTGATGTATGTGAGGGGGGTCCCTTTCATTTGGGACGTCTGCTTGCCTCACGATGAGCTGTCATCGACACACACAACACATGAGCGCACGATGCTAACACACACCCACCACAAAGACACACACAACTTAGTTCATCCTTTTCCACACCACAGCCCTAGTTGAGGTTTGAGTCGGCTACTACATGTCTTCTGCTGTACATAAAAAACACCAGCATGAAAGGGTTTCCTGTAAAATCAAATAAAGATTTCACAGGCGATTCCCACCGTATGCTCTTGCCCACTAAGTGTCCTGTCGTAATTCTAGCACATGTAATTTAGTCAGGTTTGTCCTTTCATTCCTGTCGGCCCACCGGAAGACAAAAAAGCTTTCCGAATCATTCACTTTCCAAGAAAAAAAAATATATATTTATTTATTTTCCAGAACATGTGGATAGAGAGGACCACTTACGCCACGGCCTACAAACTGCCTGGCATACTGCGATGGTTCGAGGTCAAGTCTGTCTCCACGGTGAGTTTGAGTGTGTGCTGTGAGTTTGTATATCCAGTCAGTCTTCACCCGGTGTGTGTGTGTGTGTGTGTGTGTGTGTGTGTGTGTGTGTGTGTGTGTGTGTGTGTGTGTGTGTGTGTGTGTGTGTGTGTGTGTGTGTGT
>JACXGI010020421.1:0-11131 GCA_016801175.1 Esox masquinongy | reverse complement strand
AGTTATGTCTTGGTGGTCGTGGTGACGGTACAGAGTCCTTGTTAGACTGTGTAGTTCTGATGGCCCGTCTAATACTTAGAATTTTTTTATTAAAGAAACATGCAAATTCATTACATTTCACAGTGGACATGAGTTCTGTTGCTATCTCCTTTAGGGGGTTTGTAAGCTTGTCGACCATGGCAAATAGAGTGCGGGTATTCTGCAGATTGAACGTTTCTGTTCCTCGCTCAAAACTTTCCTTTTCAACTTTTTTGGCCTAAATTAGAATTTTTTGGCCTAAATTAGCCTAAATTAGAATCGCATCTCTTAAATTGCTTAAGCTACAGAGACCAAACCAACTTTGTTTGACATGTGTAGAATATGCCAACTTAAAATGCACACACGTGTATAGACTATGATGAAAAATCAGGTACATTCGCATAATTAGCATTTACTAACCTAAAAACAGACTGTTAAAGTTACAGCGACCAAACCAACTTTGCATCAATTGTGTAGGCAATCACAACTTAAAATACTTAAACATGTATCGACTGACCACATAAATTTGCATACACTCCACAACCACAAACAACTTATTTTGAAAGAGTGGTAGCATGCCCCAGTAATTAGGGATTCAGCAATGAAACTGGCAAACCCCTATTGTATTTGCATTGGAAATACTGGAACCCTATTGATCAGGGTCCAAGCAGTGATGCTGCGGAAACCTTTTAGTTTTTTACATTGTTAGTTTTTGCCGGACCGTGTTTGCGGAGCCGGCCAAGAAGACCGACCGACCGACCCTTGTTAAATAGTGTAGTGGTTAGAGACGCGGACTACAGAACAAGGTCCCACGTTCGACACCCGTCACAGTCAAAACGCATTATGCCTTAGGATTTGTTCAGGACAGACAAAAGCTTCGCTAGCTACAACTTTCAGTAGCTACGTAATAGGAAGCCTAAAATAACAGTTCTGGTGGATATTAGGATTTGTTGAGGATAGACAAACACTTCGCTGGCTACACGATTCCCTCGTCTTTTCACTTTACAAAAAAGTTAGTTATCGTCACCTATACTGATAGATACTGTATCAATGTAATTCATGAATGGCTAATTAGCTGTTAAAACGGCCAGTGGCAAAAGTATATCTTTGAAATAAATTGGTCATTGTAGGCCTAGTAGCTTTTCGTGTAATTTTGTAATAACTAACCAACAAACCGTATAATAGGCTTACAGCTCCGGAAAAAAATTAAGAGACCACTGCACCTTTTTCTTTCCTTTCCAAAAAAGTTGAAAAGGAAAGTTTTGAGCGAGGAACAGAAACGTTCAATCTGCAGTGGTCTCTTAATTTTAACCCTTCTGTTGTTCACTCAAAACTTTCCTTTTCGACTTTTTTAGAAAGGAAAGAAAAAGGTACAGTGGTCTCTTAATTTTTTCAGGAGCTGTGTTTAAGAATAATTTGTCGAACAATCATTGTAAACTAACAGAGATGTTTTGAAAAGAACCAGTAACCTAAACACCACAAATTATCAATGGTGCACACAGTATGGTTTGGAAGACCTGTAAGCCTATAAAATACTGTTATAGATTTATGGAGAAATTTACATTATTGATGTTCAAGTTTATTTATCAAATACACCGAATAAAGCAGCATCATCCTGCAAAATGAAATTCTTGTGACATGGCACACGACATCTACGTAGTAAGAATTAAGAAATATATAAAACAAAAATATAGCAATAATATACATAACGTAAACTAGCAGTAATTTACAAAAGATTAGGATGAGGAATATGAAAAATATGGGTAGAATTATTGAAGATTATAGATATAGCAAGTATAGCAATAATATATGTACATAATGTAAACTAGCAGCAATTTTAAAAAAAGAGTAGGATGGGGAGTATGAACAATATGGGTAGAAATATTGAATATTATCGGTGCAATATGAGTGTAATATGACTCTGAATGGTACATACAAAAGAATATTCTATGTAGATTGAATGTACATGGAAAGACATCAGAACATTTGGAATGTTCATATGTGATCAGTATGATCATAGATCAGTGTTGCTGATGAAGGAGCCTTATGGCCTGAGGGAAAAACTGAGTCTGGAAGTGCATGCCCTGATGCTCCGCTAGCGCCTACCTGACGGCAGCAGTGTGAACAGACCATGTGTGTGGCTGTAGTGATGATGTTCCGTACTTTCCTAAGGCATTGTGTATGATAGATGCCTTGCATGGAGCGGAGATGGCAGCCGATGATGCACTCCACAGACTTCACCACCTTCTGGAGGGACTTGCGATCCGCAGCGGAGCAGCAGCCATACCAGGCAGTAATGCAGTCAGAGGATGCTCTCAATGGTGCACCTGTAGAAGTTGGTGAGAGTTTTTAGACATGCCAAACTTCTTGAGTCACCTCCGGAAGTATAGTCGTTTTTGGGCAGTTTTCAATGCAGAGTTCACTTGCCTGGACCAAGTGAGGTCATCTTTGATAAACACACTGAAAAACTTGAAGTTGGAGACTCTCTCCACTTCAGCTCCATCGATGTGTATGGGTGCATGACCCCCAGTCTGCCACTTCCTGAAATCCACGATCATCTCCTTAGTCTTGCAGATGTTGAGAGGTTGTTGTCCTGGCACCATGTAGCCAGGTTCTTTACCTTTTCTTTGTAAGTGGTCTCATCATTGTTGGAGATGAGACCCAGGATGGTACTGTCGTCCTCAAATTTAAGGATGTTGTTGGAGGCCACGCAGTAATGTGTTAACAGGGAGTACAGGAGGGGACTGAGTACGCAGCCCTGGGGGGCTCCGGTGTATAGGGTCAGTGCAGAGAAGGTGAGGTTGTCCATTCTCACCACCTGGGGTTGGCCCGTAATGAAGTCCAGGATCCAATTGCAAAGGGAGGTGTTGAGTCCCAGGGTCGAATAGTGGGTTGAATAGTGTTGAATGCTGAGCTGTAGTCCACAAACAGCATCCTCATGTATCTGTTGCGTTTTTCCAGGTGGGAGAGGGCAGTGTGTGTCGACAGAGCGATGGCATCATCCGTAGATCTATTGGGGGGGTATGCAAATTAAAAGGGGCTTAAGGTGTCAGGAAGAGTGGAGCAGATGTGAGTTCTGACCAGACGCTCGAAGCACTTTCATGATGGAGGTCAGTGCTACAGGGCAGCAGTCGTTCAGGCAGGCGATGGAAGGGACGGCAGGGATTCAGGGACGATGGTGGTCTGTTTGAAGCAGGAGGGGACTGCAGACAGAGACAGGGAGAGGTTGAATATGGTGGTGAAAACCTCCGCTCGCTGGTCGTTGCACCCCCTGAGGGCACAGCTTGGAATGCCATCTGGCCCTGGTGAGTTCCGAGGGCTCACTTTTTTAAAAACTCTCCTCATATCAGCCGTGGTTAAAGACAGAGTGTAGTCGTCCTGGTCCTCAGCAAGCCTTCTAGTTGGAATGGAATAGCGTTGGTCGCCTCAAACCGTGCATAGAAGGAGTTGAGCTCGTCGGGGAGGGATGCGGCAGGCTGGGCATCATTGCTATTTCTCCCTTTAAAGTCTCTGATGTGTCGCAGTCTACATCACGTGTCTCGGGTCAGAGCTGTGGTAGACTTCAACTTATCCCTGCAGTGTCTTTTGACATCTCTGATGGACTTCTGTAGGTCATATCTGGACCTCCTGTGAGACTCCAGGTCCCTGGCACTATAGCCAGAGGACCGTGCTCTGAGCATAGCATGGCCTTTACCATTAACTCAGGGCTTTTGATAGGAGAAAGTCCCATGCTTCTTCCCATGCCGATGCTTCCCAATACTCTACTAATTACTGTCAAGAATGTAGCCATCTTGCCTTGATATGCAAATGCAATTGAAGATAAGCTTTATTAAGTCATATAAGCACTAAGCTACAAAGAATGTGTACCAACTGTAGTAAGTAAACCTTTCAAATTTGATTGACAGCTGTGTAATTTGCTATTATCAGAATCAGAGAGTTTTATTGACAAGTAAGTTTCACAACAAACAAGGAATTATGTAGCCTTAGTAAGCCATGCATGTTAAAATTAATTGCTTTCCGTCCATTGTGCTGAAGTTACTAATCAATATTGGTAAGTCAGAAAAATGTACTTGCCCATGGAAATCAAATGCCCGTTCAACACGTTTGTTCTAATGCCGGGCCTGGCCAAGACTCAAATCTCTGGCTATATCTTGCCTTTATGTAGACATTTGTGTACCAATGTAGTCAAAGCAACCAAGACATGTAAAGTCAAACTTTGCACTCTTGATATCGATCAACAAGTGTAAGGTGACACTGTGACATACTTTGATTGACAGCCTCCTCATTAGCATAAGGACAAGGAAATACAGAAATAAATTAATAGGTAAATAAATTAAAAAATAAATGAATGATCAAGGAAATAAATAAATAGGGAAATAAATACCTAAAATAATATTTAGGAAAATAAAAAGTACAAATTGTCAACAGCTTAACAGAGCAGATCAACCTGGAATGAGTCCACCCGCTCCCAGTGTCAACACAGATGCTGGCACAGGACAACGGTTACGGACTAATTGGGATTGGTCGTCAAACCCATTGTCAGGTTTGATAGAATATGGGCATGAGAAACTTAACAGGTTGGACTTGTAAACAAAATACAGGAGCTGTATATAAATATAAACTATAAGTTGAAAACCAATATGTTGTTGTAAACAGAGTTCCAGAATGTGAAATTCTAGAAATGTTACACCTAGTGCTTGTTCTCACTGGATTCATGTAGGAGTGTGTGGTGTTTGCTAAATGGTTGTGAATGTACATGTTGCCCTAAAGGAGAACTAAAAGGGGGAGGTGTCAAGGTATTTACAACATGTAAAAAGGGAACTACTTAAGGGAGTACGACTGTCGAACGTTAGTTGGAGACTGACAGTTGTAATTCTAGCTTTTATGCCAAATTACCTCATTAAAGTTCTTTAAGCGAATCTTAGAGTCAAACAGCCTGAATATTCTGTGATTTATTACATTCACCTCAATCCATCTTAAATGAGCTCAGAGCCAGATAATACAGCAGCGTTTCTGGATCTTGCTTATATATGGTTTCTTCTTTGCATGGTAGAGTTCTAACTTGCATTTGTGGATGCAGCGACGTGCTGTGTTCACAGACAATGGTTTTCGGAAGTGTTCCGGAGCCCATGTAGTGATTTCCACTACAGAATCGTGTCCGTTTTTAATGCAGAGGGCCCGAGGATCACAACCATCCAATATTGGTTTTCGGCCTTGTCCCTTGTGTACAGAAATTTCTCTCAATACCCAATCATGTTACTGACCTGTTGCCAATTGACCAAATTAGTTGTGTGAAATCCAACCAGGTTTAGTTTTTTAGCATTACACAACTTTTCCAGTCTTTTGTTGCCCCTGTCCAAACATTTTTGAAATGTGTTGCTGGCATCAAATTCAAAGTGGGCATATACAGCTCCGGAAAAAATTAAGAGACAGTGCACCTTTTTCTTTCCTTTCGAAAAAAGTCGAAAAGGAAGGTTTTGAGTGAGGAACAGAAGGGTTAAAATTAAGAGACCACTGCAAACTGAACGCTTCCGTTCCTCACTCAAAACTTACCTTTCCAACTTTTTTGGAAAGGAAAGAAAAAGGTTCAGTGGTCTCTTAATTTTTTCCGGAGCTGTATTTTTCAAGAAACAATAAAATGTCTCACTTTCAACATTTGATACATTGTCTTTGTACTATTTTCTATTGAGTATAGGTTTTCAATGATTTGCACATCATTGCATTCTGGTTTTATTTACATTTATTTACATTTATGGTTTTATTTACATTTATCCCAACTTTTCTGGAAACGGGGTGGTAAATCTAAACAGAAAATGGCTGGTCTATTATCCAATTGTTCTCCAATCTTCTACCATTGTGCTCTTGATCAAGGCACCAAGTACAATAACAATTATGTTAAGATCCTGTTTAAAACACACATCAGCCCCGGTATCTGGAAAGCTGCAGGCATGTTATCCAACACTGAATCACAATGCTTTTCGTGGTATTGTATGAGATTTTTAGGAAAAAATGTAGTTAGAATTGTGGGTCAGGTCAGGGCCTGCAAACAAGTAGCTTTTTGATGTAGCCTGTATGGCTTTTTGACGGTGTTTGGTCACAACCAAATACGTGTCTGTATTAAATGATTTCCAAATGTAATAAGGTAGGTTACTTAAGAAGGCAAAGGCATAAGGTAGGCAAGGTAGCCAGAGATGTTTATCTACGAACACTTATCAGGATAAGATATGTAATAATAATAACTTACTATGTTAAAAGCAAGGTTAACAGGTGATTTCATGCACACACAGCGTCTAGGAATTAGTTTGAGAGAAGGGTCAAAGGCACGGCTGTTCTTTTAGATATTCCAATTTCCAACTTGGAACAGCGCAGACTTGTGTTCTAACGTATGAGTACTAACGTGCTGTTACACCCCGTTCACACAGAAATGGCATGCCATCGTTGATAGCGAAAGCGCTCCATTTAACGTCAGGATTCACAGACAAATAACGAGTAAACACGATTGCATAGGCTACTCTACATTGTTATACTGAAAAATGTGAAGCGCTCTGGACTACTCTAGCACAAGTCAAGTGCCAAATAATGTTACCCGTATACTGTTGCAAATCAATAAGTGACAGCTCCCGCTCAAGTCAAGCACTATGGTTCTGAAGCTCAAAAAAAGAAAAATGCATTAGGGACGACAAAAAAATTAACAGTGATAAGCATTTTTAATTAATCGCAAGTGTTAACGAGTTAATTTTGACAGCTCCAACTCAGCTCATCTGTGCTTTGTTTGGAAACCATTCGCTAGAAAGGAAGCAACCTTTGTCAACTGCACCTTTATGGTTTCCCAATTTATAACACCCTGGTGTAGGTTAGGGTTAGGTAAACCTGGGATATGTCACTCATTGTAGTTAAGAGGGATAGCTGTGTATGCCTTGAACAAAGAAATAGCAGCTAGAGGTATGGTTTTAGTGTTGATTTAGAACTGTCCAAAAACCTCACTCCTTTAAACTGGCCCAAGCCTATCCCCTACACAGTAACTCCTTCCCAAGTCATTTGTGTTCTCAGTCAATGTACCTGGTCAAATAAAACCTATGTAACAAGACAAGCCACACAGTTGTTTTTTTAAGTATTTATTTCTGTTGACATCTATGGAAATCAGTTAGTTTGCTGAGGGAAATATGGCATTCCAAACTGTACCCTATTCCCTACATTGCCCAATTCATAGACAAATAATTTGGACCAGTCATGTGCCAATGAAAATTGTACAAAAACAACATATCAAATGTTAAAACCGAGACAATCGTTTCTTGAAAAATATGCCCATTTTGAATTTGATGCCCGCAACACCTAAAAAAAAAGGTGTGACAGAAGCAACAAAAGACTGGAAAAGTTGTGTAATGCTAAAAAACTAAACCTGGTGGAATATCACATAACTAATTAGGTCAATTGGCAACAGGCCAGTAACGTGATTGGGTAGTAAAAGATCATTCCAGAGAGGATGGGTCTGTCAGAAGTGAGGATGGGGAGGGGTTCACCACTCTGTGAAAGACTGTGCGGGCAAATAGTGCAAAAAATTTAAGAATAACGTTTCTCAACTTAGAATGGCAAAGAGTTTGGGATCTCATCATCTACGGTACATAATATCATTAAAGATTCAGAGAATCCAGAGAAATCTCTATATGCAAGGGACAAGGCCGAAAACCAATATTGTATGCCCCATATCTTCATGGCCTCAGACGGCACTGCATTAAAAACAGATGATTCTGCAGTGGACATCACGGCATGGGCTCAGGAACACTTCTGAAAACCATTGTCTGTGAACACATTACACTGCTGCATCCACAAATGCTAGTTAAAACTATCATGCAAAGAAACCATATATAAACAATATCCAGAAACGCTGCCGCCTTCTCTGGGCCCGAGCTCATTTATGATGGATTAAGGTGAAGTGAAAAACTGAACTGTGGTCTGACAAGTCAAAATTAGAATTTTTTGGGGGAATCATGGACGGCGTGTCCTCTGGACTAAAGAGGAGAGGGACCATCTGGCTTGTTGTCAGCGCACAGTTCAAAAGCCAACATCCGTGATGGTATGGGGGTGCATTAGTGCACATGGCATGGGTGACTTGACCATCTGTGCAGGCACCATTAATGCTGAACAAATATATACAGGTTTTGGAGCAACATATGCTGCATTCCAGACAACGTCTTTTTCGGGATAGGCCTTGCTTATTTCAGCAAGACAATGCCAAACCATATTCTGCACGTATTACAACAGCAAGGCTCCATAGTAAGAGTCCGGGTGCTCAACTGGTCTGCCTGCAGTCCAGACCTGTCACCCATTGAAAATATTTGGCGCATTATGAAATGAAAAATATGACAAAGGAGACCCCGAACTGTTGAGCAGCTGAAATCCTATATCAAGCAAGAATGGGAATACATTTCACTTTCAAAACTACAGCAATTGGTCTCCTCAGTTCCCAAACGCTTACAGTGTTGTTAAAGAGGTGATGCAACACAGTGGTAAACATGCCCCTGTCCCAACTTTTTTTGAAAAGTTTTACTAGCATCAAATTCAAACTGGGCATGTATTTTTCCAAAAAACAACAATTCTCAGTTTCAATATTCAACATGTCTTTGTAATATTTTCAGTTAGATACAGGGATCAATGATTTGCACATCATTGCATTCGGTTTTTATTTGCATTTTATGCAGCGTCCCAACATTTTTGGAAACGGGGTTGTAGGATACTCCATAGGGAATAGGGTTCTAGTCCAGGCATTTCCACCTTAAGTAACAATCATATTTTTTTTTTTAACAGAAGAATACCAGAGGACAAAAACTTTCAGTAGAGAATTTATTTGTCTCAGTTGTATTCATTTGGCCAAACAATTTTGTGCCAAGCATTTCAAATAGATTGAAACATGGAGGGACAATTTAGTCAAACAGTCTTAATTTGGACAAAAACGTCCTGTTTCAATTAGTTTTCTTTAGTTGACAAAAACATTTTACAACGCAGTCGTTTTGTTTGGTGGAATGATATCAGCCTTGCAATAGTGTCTATGGCCCCATCCGTTGTGAAAAATGTAAATACCACAGATCATATATTTGTTGTTTAAAGTCACTGACAGGTACCAAATGCAATACAGTATCTGCCTCTTACTCTGCTACAGTTCTTTAGTTGACTTTACATTGATATTGCTCTTAAGGATTGGACATGACTTGAGATTTGTAGGTAGGCTATCAAAGGGTGAAATGTTATCACAGGAACACATTTAATCAGAACACCAGTCCCATAGGCTTCCGAGATCACGAAATACAAAAACAAAATAGCCTCCTGTCTAGACAAACAGAATGTTTCCTCAAATCAGTCTTTTACAATTTTGTCCAATTTCATAGTCATCTCTCTCCGTGTTCATACCATGGACGAAGCCACAACTACAGCGGCAATTAAGGATTAAAGGAGTTCTCCAGAAAGAGATTGAGAGGTAACTCAAGTAGGTGGAGATGGTCCCCTTTCTGTTCATTCACATACAGTGATCAAAACCTTCCCTCAATTTGTATTCATACTCCACTTCACACACTAATTCACACCTCTTTCTTACTCGCTTTCTATCGACACGTACCTCTCCACTACAGTTGTCTGCCACCCATTATCGTAATACCTCTCTCCTCTCCTCTTTGTTTGTCCCTCAGGAGTCTGAATCAGATCCATTACTGCTTTCCCGGCTGATCTCAATCTGCAGTGAGGGCAGGTTGTCAAGCCGACTCTTCTTCAGCTTGTGGATCTGCTGCTCCTTCTGTTTGATCAGGGCCCCCCACACCTTCTGCAGGGCAGAGTCATCCTCCTCATCTTCGTGTCCTACGCAACCTAGCCTGGAGCTGGTTGATCCTGACTCCGCTCCACGACCAGAAGACTTCCGCTTGGGAGCATCACCTTTATGGGAGGGGCCGAGCCTACTCCACAGACGACCTGGTAAGGAGATATTAAGTGTGATTTTTTTAAACAAACTTCGTATATTAGTAACTAACAGCACTAGATATATGTTGAGAGTTTTTTTTTTTACTTGATTTCCTGTCTTTGGGTGAATCAGAGTATAACCCGCGAGCGTCTTGTTTGGACATCCCCAGGCGGCGGTGCACATCTGTAATTGGCTCTCTAAGAGGAGGTAAGTCTCGGGAGGCAACAGGGGAGATGGAGCGTCGTCTTTCAGGAGAGTATTGCCTCTTCCCTAACCGCTGTCTCACATCTAGACAAGTAGAAGTAGAAGAAAAATAATTGAGGGGATTTGTATAAGTTGGTCCATTTCACCAATATCCCCTAGTTTGAACCACGTAAAACTGCATTTATTTTACATCAGGGCTTCCTACCAGCCATGAACCAGGTGCTAAGGCTGGGCCATAAAACTAAATGAATTTTCATCATGAGAAAAATAAAAGATACAATATCAATGATAAATGATTGAGTCATTTTTGACAAAGTCATGTTTTTGGTGTAGTTTTAGCAATTGGTATGCTTAGCAATACTGTCAGTTACAACTTCATAGCAGGAAAGGGTGTCATCAAGTTATTGCTAGTTAGATTTTATATTTATTATTTGGCCAGCGCTCAAATGTTTAACATTTATTTTCAGTCTGTTTTTCTTTTGAAAGAAGTGGGGAGATAGTGAGAGACTGAAATTGCAGTTTAGTCATGCAAGTTTGGTCAGTGCTATCTTTTGGAAAAAGAAGAGTTTGGGCTGCAGTTTATGTGCGGGTTCCTAAATTACAAAGAACCTGTTGGTTTCTTCAGGCTTCTGCCCCCACACTGAAAAATACATTACATTTGCGTAGAGCTTTGTGATGCATAATTTTGGGGGGCAAGTTCTAGTACCCAAAATAATTATGGATACTTGGTCAATAGCACTTTGTGCATATTGGATGACAGATTAAATGTTTTACAAGACCACAATACAGAATTTACATGAATTTAGTCCCACCCTCTTAGTTACCTTGTTTCCAAGAATTTTGTAGTAGTCAGTGAACACCCGAATATATGTTTCTGAACAATGCATCATAACAGAGTGCCGCATTATACTGTTGATGTGAGACAGGAGCGCCTTCACCACAGGGTTAGCTGGGACTGCTTAA
>JACXGI010020420.1:0-11136 GCA_016801175.1 Esox masquinongy | reverse complement strand
CGCCCAATTTTTCAGTTTTTTATTTGTTAAAAAAGTTTGAAATATCCAATAAATTTCATTCCACTTCATAATTGTGTCCCACTTGTTGTTGATTCTTCACAAAAAATTACAGTTTTATATCTTTATGTTTGAAGCCTGAAATGTGGCAAAAGGTCGAAAAGTTCAAGGGGGCCGAATACTTTCGCAAGGCACTGTATATTCTGAGGCTCTCAATAGATTCAGTGGTTGGAGTTGGGTTAATACTCTGATTACTATTACTTCTGATCACGTTTCTGGCTACATTTAAAAACAGATTTATCGCATGACTTGTTAGGCAGAGAAAAGTTGTTTCTATCAAACATTGCTTCTAAATTCTACCCCTGATTGGTGCTTTTGAAGAACCTTGTTCTTTATTTGCTTTAAATGTTTCTTCATATTCAAGATGTAGTTTCTCCAAGTTAATAGCACTAACCAAATGTGGGACGTCTCAGAGAGAGGTGTATTTAACCTGAAATCATGTTAAAACACCTTAATTGTACACAAATGGACTCTAACTTTCACTAACAACATTTAATGAATTATGTGACATCTACGGACAGACAGTTGCACCACAATTCATTCAGATATGTTATAGCAAAGGAGGTGAATACTTACGCAATCAATTATTTTCTGTTTTATATTTATAATTCATTTAGGGGAATTTATATTTTTCTCTTTCACATTAAGGACTTCTTTGTGTTGAACAGTGGTAAAAACTCCTATTTAAATCCATTTTCATTTCATTTGTAACACCGTTGTAACATCATTGTAACACATTAATGTGTGGAAAAGTCCAAGAGGGGTGAATTCTTTAGAGATCCAAATTATAATTTATAAATGGCCAAAGATCTGCCAAAGGAAGTACTGCATCATGATATATAGCACTTTTATGGCTCATGACCAAAGCTGTTTGATTATAAAGTAAATACAGTGTCATGATATATGGAATTCATATGTGTTATAAATGACCAAAGGGCTATGACTTTAATGGAAGTACAGTGTAATTTAGCAGGGAGTGGCTGAATGTTTCAAAGACCACACTGAGTCATCTCAATGTTTGCATGTTTGTGTACTGAAACAATGCCATTTTTCAGTCCATTATGTTGTGGGCTGTTATAAAGGATAGTGTTTTTGGTGAAAATTCCCTTTATAGTGTATGCCATCCTGAGGCACTACAGTACATGTCCGCCTATATAAAGCACAGGTTTATGTTATATCCAATAAAGACAGTTATATCACATTTGACGTTGGTCAGGTGATGTCACACAGTTATGCCACATTTATTAACCTTCTTAACGCATAACATACATTTATAGATGCCTCAAAACTCATGTATGTCATTCTTATGATAGCATTGTTATGACCATATACAACCTTTATAAGCTTAAGTATTATGTCAATGTAATTATTAACCTACATTGTCTAAATCTGCCCTACTGAATCGAAAAAGCAAGAGTCAAAAGAAGCTGACTTTGATAACTGATGTAAGATCAGTTTTAGCATTTATCCCTAATTGGTTGGCGTACAGATCACAGACAGACAGACAGACAGACAGACCGCCCCTTGGTCCAATGAGGAGTTAGTTGTCTCTGAGATCTCACTGATAAGCCTTAATACACAAACACATGACCCACAAGGTCACAGTCCAGTATGTGGCGGGGACAGTGGAGATCCTGAGTCATTATCAGATGTGGCCCACATATATAGTGCACTACTTTTAACCAGGGCCCAGTTTACCATGAAGGGACATAGGATGCTATTTCAGACACATCCTTCACAGTAACAGAGCGACTATTGGAGCCTATATTTTAACAGCAGAGAGCACTGCTGTTCAGACGCAGAATACTAGAGTGGAAGACAATTGAAGAAATAGAGTATATCTTGATCTGATGTACTTAATGGCAGAAATGTGTCCCTTTGATGTTATTGCGCCGAACACAAACATCATGTCAAGCTACGATGACTGTGTCTGCTGTTCTGTCAGATGCAGCCCTGTCAGGGGGCGGCACTGGTGTGCCTCTAACATTTCTAACCATGTTACGTACTGTACACTGGTGTGCCTCTAACATTTCTCATCACGTTACGTACTGTACACTGGTGTGCCTCTAACATTTCTAACCGCGTTACATACTGTACACTGGTGTGCCTCTAACATTTCTAACCGCGTTACGTACTGTATACTGATGTGCCTCTAACATTTCTAACCGCGTTACGTACTGTATACTGATGTGCCTCTAACATTTCTAACCGCGTTACGCACTGTACACTGGTGTGCCTCTAACATTTCTAACCGTGTTACGTACTGTACACTGGTGTGCCTCTAACATTTCTAACCGCGTTACGTACTGTACACTGGTGTGCCTCTAACATTTCTAACCGCGTTACGTACTGTATACTGGTGTGCCTCTAACATTTCTAACCGCGTTACGCACTGTACACTGGTGTGCCTCTAACATTTCTAACCGCGTTATGTACTGTACACTGGTGTGCCTCTAACATTTCTAACCGCGTTACGTACTGTACACTGGTGTGCCTCAAACATTTCTAACCGCGTTACGTACTGTACACTCTGACATGTTAAACAATTCAGTCACGTAATAGTGACCCCAAGTGGTCTAAAGCAAGAATACTTTTTTGATTTGAATTGGGCAGAGCAATGGCAGTCTGTTGACCAGAAGTGAAATGCCCTAACAATAACAAAACCACTGATCAATATAAAGAACCTGTTATGTAGGCGTTTATTCCATGGAAATAATAATATTAACTGAGGTGAAGTTTCCGTTGGTGCAGAGAGATTTAGGATTAGCATCCTGTCATCCTAACTTAACTTAATGGGGAAATGCTAATCTGACCCTAGGCCAGTATTTAGAGTGAATTTCCCCAATCCCCAGGAATCTCAACCAACAACATATCAGTAGTTGTGTCTTAAACTGGCTCAGAACGTGTCTGAGACCGTGTTCGGTCTTACAGCAGCTTATTCTCTGCACTGATCCGGGGATATACAAGAGTACATCTGTGTTTACCCTCCAGACGTGTCCATTCCATACCTGCAACTCATCATTGTGTTCCGCAACAAGAACATTACATAAAATCTATCAAAATCTTTATCTGCACATGATTGAGGTCAGCTGTCATGTATGTATCAATAGAATAGTCCCTCAAACGCTAACCTCATCCACCTGGCACCAGGCAAGCTCCAGCCAAAGCAAAAAGCATTAAAAAGATTTTGATTATGATTTGGACCCTTGTCTGTTCCTTACAGCTCACTGCCATCCAAAACAAGGGGCTCCTTCCGGTTCCAGGCAGTTACCTCAGTATGATGACCTGAGGCATTAAACATAGTAAGCTGTCAGAGCAGATACCCACAGTCACTCATGACTAGCACTGTTGTGGGTTTTAACAACGGTTTCGGTGAACAACAGTGGAGTCATAGGCTAACTCTGCAATGACCCCATAGGCCCTTTATAGTGCGCTACTCTGGACCATAAGGAATTGAGTGCTATTTTAGACACAGCTATTTAGAGGAGGCCCTCTGGCAATTGCATGATGGGAAATATGAAGAGAGGCTGCCTTATTAGCTGGGTCGTATACACTAGGACTCAAGCAGAAGCAAACCAGACAATTTGGAAGCCTGTTTTCTTCAAAACGTTTGAGAACACAGTGTTGAACTAATGAATAATTCCCTGCGCTCTCTGTCTGGCAGCGGGTGATCACTCCCCCCCCGTGGCTGGTCTGCGGCCAGCCCCGTGCAGTGATACAGTCCCCATGATGTCACTGGCTCTTTTTTAATTGAAAGTGATGCTAAGCCAGGGAGTCAGTAAAGCTGCTTGGGATCGTGTGAGAGTGTACGAATGCGCTATGTGCGTGCGTCAGTGTGAGAGAGACCGAGACCAGAGAGAGAAGTGAGAGAACCGGACAGGAGATAGAAATAGAAATAAAAGACAAAAAACAGCAGCGGAATCGTGTTCAGCTTTCGGGTAACATCAATTGAAGATTCAGGCTTTCCTCTGAACTCAGCCGCCACCAGGACTTTCTGTTGAAATGGTCACCCGGTTACCCCCTCCCCACAGGTAAGACCCAGACTAGAGTGATATTATGTCGTCCAGGTGCTCCCGGTTCGCTGTCGGTTATCCATTTTCCACACACGTTATTGAGGTTAGGATTAGGAAGAGGCAGATCATAAATCTGTCCCTAGGGGAAACACACCAGAATTTACGGTCACTGCTCGACACGAAATCCGTAGATACTGCATAGCACACCAATGAGAAAGAACATGTAACTTGGCATTGGCAGCCCAGGGTTAACTGTCATTCTACTATATGTATTCTAAGGATTGTTGGAGTGTGACAAAATTGAGTAATGAAATGAGATTGGGTATTAAAGTACTGAAGAATATGCTAAATAATTGAGAGCAGAAAGTTTGCAGGTTGTTTTTTATCTCAGGTGCCTGAATGTTTACCTGGGGTTTAATTCCTTTTCAATTCAGTTGCTCCAAAATAGAAATGTAAATATAATTCACAGTGTCAAAAGCACTACTTATCTTCAGTGAAGATCAGTTAATTCTGTCAATTCAGTTCACTTGACTTCCTTCCTTTACTCCAAAACAGAATTGTCCCTCTGCAGGCAGATCTTCTGGTGCCCATTTTTGGGGTCTGCCCGGCGTTAAGCACATCCTCAGATTAGCACTATGAAGGGAACAAACATTATGTTGTTGGACCTCATGCCCTTGTTTTCTGTCTATCTATGCATCATCACCCCCATCTCCCTGAGGGTTGAGGAGTCACTGAGCATGCAAGCCTATTACCTCATTATCGTCTTACTGTGACAGATTAGCTAACAAGGAAGAAGAGAGACTTCCTCTCCCATATCATTTCAGATACAGTCTGTGGTTTTAAAACAACAAATATTCACCCCTTATTAAATAACATATTATTTAGTCAATGTTAACTCATTAACATTTTTTTGGAACAAGTAACCTTTGCACTGGCAGCCGAGCATTTTCCTTTCAGTAAATACAGCTCTTCGTTAAGCTACAGCTGGCAGGTAATTGTGTCAAGATACTGGAAATAGCACAAGATATGAAGAGTGGTAGAGTTTCTCACTCCTGTTGGCTCCTTTTGGTCCTGTGTATTCACTCCAGCAGAGGTTTCTGATCAAGGTTCGGCATCTCTACTACAAAGTCTCTTGGATATAGTACACTTTCTTGTCTCTCTTTCATAATTATGATAATTACATTTAGCCTTCTCGAATGGGCCTCAAGGAGTAGACATTTCTCAGAGAGGTTGGCCAGCTCACCTTTACCTGCTCATCTTAACCTGCTCTTTGAGGCTGGTGATCTTTGAGAACTGTGCAGCTGAGTGGTCGAGTAGCATGAGTCCATGGATGTCTTTTTAAACATGTCCCATAGTGTTGCTCTTTGTCCTTTTCTAAAGTGACAGATAGCCCAGTTTTGGCTTTAGGACGTGGTGGACTCGAGGTGAAGGGTTGTGGACTCCTTAGGGCTTTGGCTGGGTTTCATTTTCCTACTCAGAATATTTCCTGCTCTCATGGATTTTGACATTTAGACATTTAGTTTTTTTTTTGCTCAGTACATCTCGCCAGCCTTCCTACTCTTGCATAAATTAAGTGACATAACACTTGTGACTAAAACATATTGGTAAAACCAATATGTACAGAAATACCCTAGATTGAAAGCTTAGAATCTATTGTTGTCATGTCCAGGCAGTGGAATCCAACGGCCTCCCTCCCTCATTTCCCTGGTTGTTATTATTGCCATCACCTGTGTTCCTCATTACTGTCCCGATTTTAAGTTCCTCCTTCCCTTTTGGATCTTGTCAGTCATTATTTGGTTCTCATTCCATTGTAGCATTGTTTCTGTTTTTGTGTGTAGTTTCTGTTTATGTTACTTCTTAGTTTGGCTATTTAAAGTCCTCTGTTCTCCCTGCGCGTGTCCTGCCTCATACCTGCAGCATTGCAATACTTTAACCCGATTGTTTGATTTGAAATACAAACATGCCTAGTATAGAGCTAAAAGATTGTTCCTCTAGGAAGTATTATGTATAAATGCCTCAAGACTTTAGTTATACTATCATACCCTATCAAAACCCCAGACATTGTTTTCAACAATCTAAATGCAAACAAACTCTATATAGCTTCAAACTATCATTTTGATATGATGGATCATCAGCCATTTGCTTAGAACATTTCACTTACTGAGTCTGGATTTAGGAGTTACACTTTAACAGACTCTCGGTTGTATGTCTGCAGTGTGAATGTAATGACAGCACAAGTGGATTCCCCAGATCCAAGTGAGAGAAGAGGGAGCAGAGTCTACCAGGTACACACAAACAAACAACTCTCTCTCCACAACCTCTCTCTTCACCAACCTCTCTCTCCACCAACCTCTCTCTTCACCAACCTCTCTCTTCACCAACCTCTCTCTTCACCAACCTATTTAACCACCAACCTCTCTCTTCAGCAACCTCTCTCTTCACTAATCTCTTTAACCACCAACCTCTCTCTTCAGCAACCTCTCTCTTCACTAATCTCTTTAACCACCAACCTCTCTCTTCAGCAACCTTTCTCTTCACTAATCTCTTTAACCACCAACCTCTCTCTTCAGCAACCTCTCTCTTCACTAATCTCTTTAACCACCAACCTCTCTCTTCAGCAACCTCTCTCTTCACTAATCTCTTTAACCACCAACCTCTCTCTCCACCAACCTCTCTCTTCACCAACCTCTTTAACCACCAACCTCTCTCTCCACCAACCTCTCTCTTCACCAACCTCTTTAACCACCAACCTCTCTCTTCACCAATCTATTTAACCACCAACCTCTCTCTCTGTCTCCCTGGCTGCCTGCCTTTCCGTCCTGGCCTCTCTCTGCTAGATTTTCCCGTGCCCTCTGTCTCCTACGGCTGTAGATTCAGAGTCTGAGTCGTTTGCAGAGGGCCCTGAGAATCCAAGGGGACGGCTGCCCTCCATCGTGGTGCAGCCTGATGAGGAGATGGGGGAGCTGCGCTGCTCCCAGCATGAGGAGGACTCCTTCGACGAGCAGAGCCTCCCCCATGCGGAGGAAGGGGACAACCAGGAGGACATGGTGATGCCACAGGGGTAAGAACCGAAGCTAGAACTAGAACTGAAAAAGGTGTAGGTCCATGTAGACCTGAGAGCAGTGGATACGTAGTTATAGTCATGTCAGTGTAGTTGCCTGTCAACTAGAATACAGTTGGTGTTTATTTTGTCCAGCTGCATAATTTGCCCAAAAGCATAACATTTTCATAAGGTTACTGGTGGCTCTTAAAAACAGGGGAGAATGGGATGATAGTAATGGCTGGAACAGAATCAAAGTATGGCTGTCAAACAATTCAAACACGTGGTTTTACTGTGTTTCATACCATTCCATTCACTCTACATTTCCAGACAGCATTATAAGCCTCTCACGCTCTCTCACTGTTGCAGAAGAAGAAAGAGTTCCATTACAGCTCAATCCCTCAACGTTGCCCGTCTGACTCCTCCCCCTTCGCCCCAACGTGAAAGTGCCCCACCCAAGCCTGAGGAAACAAGCCAATAGGAGCGGAGCACAAACAGTGATAAACCTATAGAACTCTTTCCAGAAATGCTACACAAAGTGAAACATCCGGCTCCTCATTATTTTTTGATCCTGGACGGAATGGTCTGCCCTGCTTATTGTCCATAGAGGGGATGCCCCAGAGGGACAAAACAATGTCTGCTCAGGGTCAGGGTTCTGGAGCAGACCAGAGTTACCCTCCGGCTAGACCCCCACTCACCAAACAAAATGAATCAGGCAATGACACATCTCTGGGGCAACCCTCTTCGGAATGGGGGAGACCAGAGTGGTCTGGATCAAAGAGTAAAGTGGGTGTGGCATTCAGCTGGATGTCTCCTTTCGGTACTGTCTTGGCTCTCTCTGACATCACCCACAAACCTCTCTCTCACTACCCCCGGACACCTCGCCTATGAACTTGCACCTTGTCTATAGTGTTATCGTCCCCGTAAATGCTATGTCCCCGTAAGTAAAATGCTATGATACTCTATATTGTTGGGCCATTTGTATGGACTGTACAGCTATTGATATCTAAAATAGCATGTTGGAAGATTTTGTTTTGTATTATTTAATGGGTTTTTATGATTGTTTCACTTTAAAATATTTGAAATGCCATACAATATTATTGAAATGGTAGGGGTGCAATATTCTGGGAACTATCAAAAAATTCCTTGGTTGTCTATTTATTCTGGTTGGGAAATTCTGGATTTCCTGCATATTCCCTCATGATTATGGGAATCCTGCAACCGGAATGTCTACATATCCATTGATTCATAAAAAGTTCCTAGTATTTTGCAAACCTAGGTATGGCCTTTGACTCTTGTAAAACCTGTGAAAATGTGTACATAGACCAGAAATATAACAGTATTACCTACCTGGAGGTGTATTAGCTACAGTACCTATTTAGAACACATCTCTACTCAAACCTGCCATAACAATGTTAATGGAGTGTTTTTATTTCCAAATAGTCATTCTGTTCCCAGACACAATTCTTCTAATTCTGAAACACGAAACCATACCTGTGAAGGCAGACGCATGCTAGTTGTTAAAGGTTTTTATACAGTAGCCAGCCAAGGCCAGACTGTGAGTTTATTTGCTGCTGGGCAAAAGAGTTAAATGATTTTCACAGTCATAGTTCCTCCTGTATCAGCTCGATGATAATCTGCCCTCATGCAGTCTTTGTAATTGTAAAATGTATTATTATTATTTTTTTTACATCTGATCTGTGTCTGATAATTAATCACTGTGCTTAGTGGAAATATCATCACAAAAACAGGAATATTTTTTTGTCTGATTTTACTGGGCTATAAATTTAGAAGCACTTTTATTACATTATGTTACATACAGTAAGTGTAGGGCTACATTGCTGTATTAATATATTGATAGCTTTTGGTTGCCATATTATATGGAAGTGTTTGTGTGCATATTATATTGTTTGGGATGTTCAAATCAAAGATGTTGCATTTCTCTCTTGCACAAAAAAGAGAACAAAATAAATAAATTAACATAACTCATGAATATTCTGCAACTGTGCTTGTACATTTCCTTCAGATTCTTTTGCAGGGCAGACACTGTCAAATGGAAAGATTTGGCACAATCCCAAATGACCTAAATTGAGTAGTACTCTGCACTGATTTGTAATCTTTCATTAACAACAAATATATATACAACCCCATTTCCAAAAGAGTTGGGACGCTGCGTAAAATGCAAATAAAAACAGAATGCAATGATGTCCAAATCTTTTTTCCCTGTATTTAATATAAAATAGTTCAAAAACAACATATCAAATGTTTGAAACTGATAAATTGTATTGTTTTTGGAAAAATACATGCCCATTTTACTGAATATAGGGTTTAAATGATTTGCACATCATTGCATTTTGTTTTCATTTTCATTTTACGCAGCATCCCAACTTTTTTGGAAAGGGGGTTGTATATATATATACACACACACACACACACACACACACACACACACACACACTATGGCAGGTGAAAAGGGACTTTAATAAGCTACTTAAACGACCTAACGTGTATACCACCGCGTATGCGACCGTGTATACGTCTATACGCGTATGCAAATGTGTATACGTGTATGCACCCATGTATACGCGATCCTATACCCGTAAACGCAACGTGTCAGTATACACGTTCATTCGACTGTCATAGACAACCTACCCAGACGACTGAATACACGTGTATACGCATGTAGATATTATTCTATACAGCAGAGGGCGCTGTAGCCCGGGGATCTCTACGAACAGGAAGTTGTTAACAACTGGGGATCTCTAGTCTGTACGAACAGGAAGTTGTTAAAAACTGGGGATCTCCAGTCTGTACAAACAGGAAGTTGTTAGCAACTGGGGATCTCTAGTCTGTACGAACAGAAAGTTGTTAACAACTTCCTGTTCGTAGAGATCCCCGGGCTACTGCGCCCTCTGCTGTATAGAATAATATCTACACGCGTATACACGTGCATTCAGTCGTCTGGGTAGGTTGTCTATGACAGTCGACTGAACGTGTATACTGACACGTTGTGTATACAGGTATAGGAACGCGTATACATGGGTGCATACACGTATACACATTTGCATACGCGTATAGACGTATACACGGTCGCATACGCGGTGGTATACACGTTAGGTCGTTTAAGTAGCTTATTAAAGTCCCTTTTCACCTGCCATATGCACACGCACACATACATACACACACACACACACACACACATACACATACACATACACATATACACACACACACACACACACACACACACACACACACACACACACATATATATATATATATATACACACACTGTATATATAAATACACACTGATATATATATATATCGAGGGAGAGAGAGATGAAATGAGTAGAACTTACCTAATAATCAAACACTGGTCTGGCATCTTGTCTCCTTATCTAAAACGATAAGTGATCAGTGAAACTCAAAAAAACCCAGCTCAGCATCTCTGAGAATAGATACACCTTCTCATTGTTTCACAGTATGATTTTGTGTTGTTGTCATATAGAGAATGACATGTAGGGCATGTACTTAAGAAAATCACACACAAAGTCAACTCCAGTTTCTGAATTAAAAACATGTTTCCTGGCAGCAGCAGGCACGTTTCGGGAAGCCCTGTTTAATGTTTGGGTCAAGGCCTTCCTCCATAGGTTCCTGGGTCATGTTTTCCGGCACCTCCTGCAGGGTCAAGGTCAATTCCCTGTCGATGCACTCAGACAGGGAAAGTAAACCAGTTTATAAAGTGGGTCAATTAAAATAGTTACCAGGGTGCATTGATATTACTAGACCTCAGAGGGGCAGCACCACAACATGCTACTCCTCCCTCTCCACTGCCCAACCTTTCCCCAATATCTCCAACACAGTTTCCACTCCTCCCTCTCCACTCCCCAACCTTTCCCCAATATCTCCAACACAGTTTCCACTCCTCCCTCTCCACTCCCCAACCTTTCCCCAATATCTCCAACACAGTTTCCACTCCTCCCTCTCCACTCCCCAACCTTTCCCCAATATCTCCAACACAGTT
>JACXGI010020419.1:5000-11137 GCA_016801175.1 Esox masquinongy | reverse complement strand
TGTGTGTGTGTGTGTGTGTGTGTGTGTGTGTGTGTGTGTGTGTGTGTGTGTGTGTGTGTGTGTGTGTGTGTGTGTCTTATTTGTTTGCATGCATCTCTGTCTTCTGTACCAACTCTGTTTTTTCCGTTGTCCATGCTGATGTGTGTTTTGCCTCCCTTCTTATTTCTATTCATCACTTCCTCTGTTTTCTTTACATCACCTGACCTCGGCTTAGTTTCTGTTATTGTTGTTCCATGTCACTCTTTTACTTCAACACACCTTTGGTGGAAACACACCTTTTCATTATATCACTTAGTGTGGGAGTGTTTGTTTGTGAACAAGTTTCACTATAGAAATCGGAGCGCTAATGTAAAAATACAACCAGGAATCAATTTGCATGTCTCTTTTTATATAACTAAGTTAGACTATTTGTGTTTGTGAGAGTCTGTGTGTCTCTGTGTGTCTCAGCTGCATATCTTGAGAGAACTACAGGCTGCCCCTCAGGCATTGACAGGATGAGAGAATTGATTGAAAGAATGGAGGAGGAAAGGAGGGAGGGAGGGATGGGATGAGAGTCTCAGTTGGTGGCTAAAACAGGCCTGTCTGATTCCATAACATTTATTTGGGGTATTTGGTAGGTCTTCTGCCTCTCTTTCTTTTTTACCATTGTTTCAGGAGGAACACCCCTGTTCCTCTGCTGTGCTTTCTGTCTAGCCCAGACACACACAAACAGCGAGACAGTGAGGGAGAGAGGTGCAGAAAGTGAGAAAAAAGAATGGGTGTATGAGGGTGGTTGTGAGGAATGTGCAGTATGTATGGCACTAATAGAAGGCAGCCCTACAACAAACCGCCAGAGCTGTTTTGGAAGTACAGGTAATTACTCTTGCGACGTGATTCTGACTTGGATAAAGAACACCTAGAGACAGACAGTTCCAGGAAAACAAACTATTTACAGAAAAATTTCCCGTGAAGCACAATTTCTTTGAAAACGATTAGTATTCTAAATAGCTTTGCAGGAATTTTCTTACGGTCATGAATAAATTCACTTCTCCGCAGCCTTGCTTTGTTCTGAACTCTCTGGTGTCCCTCCCTCCCACTCTCTACCTACATCACTTTGGCAATCTCATAGTTTAGTAATCTGACCTGTTTATTCTGTCCTCTTTTATCCTCATAACATCCCTTCCCTCTCTCTTCTAACATCCCGACTTCCCTCTGTCAGTTGGCTGAAGGAGGCTGGAGTCAGTCGTCATCAGCAGCATCACTGGAACATAAGGAGGAAGCTGTTGGAGTGTGTCGTCGGTGTGTCGGCCAGGTCGGAAGTGTGTGTTGGGGAGATCCCGTAGAGAGGTGTTTACAGCAGAGGAGGCGTATAGGATGCAGCATGTGTTGTCCCGGCTGTGTGTGTTTGTGTGCCTGTATATTTTTGCATGCATCTAAGTTGAGTGGGATGTGGGAATGGGGGGTAAACCATATCCTGTGTACAGTGTGCATCATGGTGACACATGGTCTTGTTTGTCTGGAGAGTTGAGCTGGTACGGCAGAATATTCGGGATGGGCACTAAAATGGAAAGTCTGTATCATATAGATTTTTTTTTAATGTGTCAGTTCAAAACGTTTCTTTTTTTCTGTCTTATTATTAGGCTTTTTTACCCTACATCAGAGAACTAATGAGATGGCAACCTTTTTACCACTTTACCGGATAGCTAGATATCAATAATATTAAAGTGTTCAATTACCTAAGAAGTCCCACCTTGACCCTCTTGTCAAGCAAGGTAGCTTTTTAGCTAATTTTAGCTAAAACCAGACGAGTTTGTTGATGGCTTTTGAGACGATACACCAGACGTGGCCTTCATTAGCCATTCAGAAAGATGTGGGAAATTCCTATCTTGACAGACATTGGCTTAATTGACATAGTCTACCAAACTGTTTAAGGAGCATTGCATTTACTGTCTATAAGCTGGTTAGCTTGTCTTTTGTAATATAAAGTGACTGGTTCAGGCTAAACTGGATAGAACGAGAACAGCCAAGTGTTTGCTTAAATGATCAAATGTCAAAAATAACATTTCATGTAATGCCGCCCCTTGCAGTATTTCGATTTGCTAAAATCAGTAGCTGTCAAATACTTTACTCAGTAAGGTCACTCGCACTAAGGCCAACTTTGAGTAGTTTGTGTGCCAGGGTTGTACTGTATGTGCAGTAAGCTATTGACTAGGGGAAAAGTTAGTTAAAATCAGACTGTTTACAAAAGCATCAACTAAATAATCAAGCTGAAGATATATGTATGGCACAGTATTTTACCTTTGTTACAATGGGCTAGCTGGCTTTTGTTGTCAGCTAATGTTATTTCAAACGTTTTTGTTTAGAACAAATAAGAGTGTAGATCAGGTGAAATGCATTTCAAAGGTTATGCCGATATTGGTAACCATTGTTAACTCCTGTATATTATCTACCTCCCCCGTCTCTCCAGACTGAATTTCTGTCTCCTCTCTTATGGTAAAGGAGATTATCCTGAATGGAAAAGCACCCTCAGCTCTGACTAACAGCCCCACAGTCTGTGATCCCCACAGTCTGTGATCCCCTGTCTGTGTGTATCTGTGTGTGTTTCTGCCTGTCTGTGTGTATCTGTGTGTGTGTGATGTATCATTTGTCAGAGAGCCAAGGCGAGTGTGTGCTTGCCCAGCCCAGCCTTGGGACAGTTCAGTCAGACACTCGTTCAGCCCTGCTCCCCTATCTCTCTCTCTCACACTCACTCACGCACACACACACACAAACAAACAAACAAACAGACAGACAGTCAGACAAGAGACACAGAGTCATACACACAGACAGAGACTCATGGACAGACACACACACACACAGGGACAGAGACACACACACAGAGACAAACACTCTCTCACACATACACACGTAACGCCATTTAGACTACATCAATTTTTGTGACAACAATTTAATTTAAATAACATCAACATAACATATGTATACAATTACAATTACACCTTACAGTGCAGCGAGAAACTCTCGCTGCACTGTAAGGTGAAACACATGCATTGTCAGGGATGGTGTAGTGGTGGAGAGGAAGGAACCAGGCGCAGGCAGAGTGGCAGTCCATGTTGTGAATTTAATTGAAAATAAACACAGAGCACTTAAACAACGAACAAAATGAAAAGGTACTAACAAAAACAAACCACTCACCACGTACATGAACAAACGGAGACATGGAACAATGACCGACAAATGAGGAGAGCAGAGGAGAAACATTTAAACACATACTGATGACTTAATTGGGACCTGGTGTGAGTGACAATTGGAGACAAGACAAATGAAGGAGTCCAGGGTGAGTTCATGAACCATGGGAAACCGGGAAAAGCGGAAGATGACGGAGCTGTCCGTCAGCTCACCGTCACATGCGTGTGCAATGCTTTGGCCATACCACTGATCTGGATGGCATACACCCATCAGCCATAACATTATGACCACTGACAGGTGAAGTGAATAACACTGCTAATCTCATTATCATGGCACCTGCCAGTGGGTGGGATATATTAGGCAGCAAGTGAGCATTCTGTCCTAAAAGTTGATGTGTTAGAAGCAGGAAAAATGGGCAAGCATAAGGATCTGAGCGAATTTGACAAGGGCCCAAATTGTGATGGCTAGACGACTGGGTCAGAGCATCCCCAGAACTGAAGCCCTTGTGGTGTGTTCCTGGTCTGCAGTGGTCAGTACCTATCAAAAGTGGTCCAAGGAAGGAGAAGCGGTGAATCGGCGACAGGATCATGGGTGGCCAAGGCTCATTGATGCACGTGGGGAGCAAAGGCTGGCCCGTGTGGTCCGATCCAACAGACTAGCTACTGTAGCTCAAATTGCTGATAAAGTTAATGCTTCTACTGACAGAAATGTCAGAACACACAGTGCATCACAGTTTGTTGCGTATGGGGCTGTGTAGCCGCAGACCAGTCAGGGTGCCCATGCTGACCCCTGTACCACTGCCAAAAGTGCCTACAATGGGCACGTGAGCATCAGAACTGGACCACGGAGCAATGGAAGAAGGTGGCCTGGTCTGATGAATCACGTGTCCTTTTACATCACATGGATGGCCGGGTGCGTGTGCATCGCTTACCTGGAGAACACATGGCACCAGGATGCACTATGAGAAGAAGGCAAGCTGGCAGAGGCAGTGTGAGCAATGTTCTGCTGGGGAACCTTGGGTCTTGCCATTCATGTGTTTGTTACTTTGACACCTACCACCTACCTGAGCATTGTTGCAGACCATGTGCACCCTTTCATGGCAGTGGTATTCCCTGATGGCACTGGCCTCTTTCAGCAGGATGATGCGCCCTACCACATAACAAAAATGGTTCAGGAGTGGTTTGAGGAACACAACAACGAGTTCAAGGTGTTGACTTAGCCTCCAACTTCCCCAGATCTCAATCCAGTCGAGCATCTGTGGGATGTGCTGGACAAACAAGTCCGATCCATGGAGGCCCCACCTCGCAACTTACAGGACTTAAAGGATCTGCTGCTAACATCTTGGTGCCAGATACCACAGCACAACTTCAGAGGTCTAGTGGAGTCCATGTCTCGACGGGTCAGGGCTGCTTTGGCGGCAAAAGGGGGACCTACACAATATTAGGCAGGTGGTCAAAATGTTATGGCTAATCAGTGTATAAACTCCCTGACAATGTAGTTTACCTGGTAACTAACATGGCGAAACGGGAGTTCCTCCTTGCTAGTGTGAATCGAATATTGTATATACATATTATGTTAATGTTATTTAAATTATATTTTTGTATAGAACTTGTAGTCTAAGCCAGGTCCACAAGCCCAGTCCCAGTTCCTGCCCTAGACTGAACAGAGGAACTCCCAAATCCATGGAGGCCTGAATTAACAAGGGAACATGAGCTCAGAATACAGTGTGATTGGCAGAGTCTCGGATATTCCTTTAGTACTAATGGCTCCTTTCAATGTGGTAATAGTACAACATGATCTTAGAATCACACATGAATTTTCAACGTTTGTCTGGAGGGGAGACAAATGTCTGTGGGTGAAGTGAAATCGTTTATGGGTAAGGTGAAAGCAAACAGAAGTGAGAAAGTAAGATGAGCTGGCCCCCTGCTCAAGGATGGTTGGGGTAACGGTTAGATATTCATTCTGACTGGTTTTGTTAAGGTTTAAGGAGATGAAAATCATTGCTTTAAAAAAACACAAGTCTATTTAACTATAAAAGTGCTTGCCATTGACCCTTACAAACTTTTGAGCTTCTCAGACATTTAGCCTATATGAATAACTTGAAATGTCGACAAGTCTGTATACTGTGAAATTATCTATTTGACTTTTATTATACTGTACTTGTAGCCAGAGCCAATCCTATAGATACAATTTTCTTAGGGTCTCTAGTCACATGTACAGCAGCGAGGAAAATGGGGTGCATTAAAGGTACGTAGTTATTGGCTAAGTAAACAGAAGAGGCGTGGCTCTGTCTGACAAAGTAGTCAACGCGCTTCTGTCTCAACCAGAGCTGCCTCAGCAATAGAAGGGTGATAGACTACTATAAGACTACATTTTTGGTTACAAATATTAACTTTATTTGTTTTGACAGTGTGCATGTACTGCAAGACCTCTTCTGAAATAAGTGTCTGTATATTTTGCGGCGTTTGTTTTGGTTCTTGATCTGATCCTAAAGCAAGCAGTATGGATTTGGTGTGGCTGGCGTGTTTGGCTTTAAGCTTCGGAACCTGGTTCGTTTTTGCGGAGAGACACAGTGTCTTCTGGAATAGCACAAACCCAAAGTAAGTGTGTTTTTAAGTTTGTGCTTGTTATGCGTGTTTTTGTATTGCATAAGTAAAATGTATTATTTCTGTGTGTATACGCGCTTCTAGTAAATTGCTCAACTCGCTTTAAGATTGAGAATGCCTGACACCAGTAGATTAACTACTCAGAATGTAGCCTACATCTTTTATCTATGGATGCGCTTACTTTTGTCTGTCGTCCAATCAATGGCTACGCGTTCTGAATTCCATATGTTTTTTCCAGGCTTCCCACTTGATTGGTTTTGGTTTTATTTCTTACACATATGATGGCTTTTTTGTGAGCAGTATGATTACTTTTAGGATGTGTACCTTGTGCTATAGCTGTCCGGTTGCGCCCGGTTACAGGATCGT
>JACXGI010020418.1:0-11132 GCA_016801175.1 Esox masquinongy | reverse complement strand
TGTATTGCCTATATTATTACATAGTTTTGGTGAGTGCCTAGTGCTTGGCACAGATCTTCTTTTAGTTTCTTTTTGAAGTGTGTCCCTTGATCAGATAGGAAGAATTTCTGGTACACCAAACCTTGGCTGACCTCACATTAAACATTTCAAAACAGTCTTTGCATCATTGTTTCGTGTTGGAAAAGCTTCCTCCCAACTTTGAAATATGTCTGTTATTACCAAGAAATGGCGTTTGTCTCCAGCCCTCTGTCATTTCAATAACATTTGTAAATGTACAAACGGTCCATGTGGTGGGGGTGTTTTACCTTGTTTTACAGGGCCTGTTTTCTGTATGTAGGGTACCTTAGATTGGGCATTCCCTTCAGATTTTTCACATGCTTTTCGAAGTCCTGGAGCAAACCAAAGTCTGCCTATATTAACTATAATTCCTATAACTATAAGTCTCCAACCTGTAGAGTCATACATGTACCAGGAGAGTTAAGCGTATGGACCTGGTACCACTTCTACCCTGTTAAATCTTTTGTTCAATTAAATGGCCTAGACAAGAGAGCTAGTAACAAAGACTGTAAAGGCTTGGACTTGTCGTGATAAATAGTAAAAATAACTTTTTCCTATAACACCCCAAAAAGAAATGCTTTCCTTCGTTTCTTATAAAACCAAACATATGTTTAAATATGTTAAATATGTCAAACAAACCATAGAAAAGATAAGTGATCTGTGCCTGCATGAGAATTAACCATGATGTAATTATGGCAATTGCCACTCCGGTGTTTATCTTGAAGATTACGGATAACTTTGCAAAATATAACGCATACCCCATATTGCACACTATTATATTCAATGTGTTTGTCGTTTATGCTGAACCTCCTTCAGATAGCCACCAGGTGGCGCCAAAGAACAATAGAGAGCCGTGACGTAATTTAAATGTCCGGGTATACCATTACAAGCCCAAATGGGTTATATCTATAATAATTAGTAACATACACCTTTTGCTATAATTTTCATCAGAACACAGATCATGACATACAAAAATAAAGAACACAAGTGTAGTGGTGCGACAATAAGGAACGCAACCCAATCACACGTTTTATTGAGCACACACTCATTCTCACACACATTCAGTCCTCAACCACGCACATACAAAACTTTGGCTCACTCGCTCACACACAAACACTCATTCAAGGTCGACCATTCATACTTCTGTTAACAGTGTAGAGATTTTAGCCCCCTCACCTAATGTTCTTGGGTATCCTCAACATAGGGTTTCTTGGATATGGCCCCTCACCCAATGTTCTTGGGTATCCTCAACATAGGGTTTCTTGGATAATCTAATTTGAATTATTAATTTACCCTAATTTAAGACCAGCCTTGGCTTGGCACATTGGGGTTCGTCAACCACTGCTATTGCAATCCACCAAGGGGAGTAATGTGACCCAATTAGGTTGCGTCACACACCTATCTAATCGCCTGCAAGGGGACTCTAACCACCTCTGCTGGGGGACTCTAACCCCACAGCGGCAGTTGATAACCGGTCAGCTAGCTCCCTCACTTTAGGTTCTTACTTTAAGTTCTCAGAAGCGTCAAATTAGTTATTCCCTCACATACAACAGATTTTGGGAACCTCGTATTGGCTATACTATACTGTTTAGGAGTTCTCTTAATGATCATACTTTTTTATCAAATATTCAGTTTCATCTCTTTTTTTGTTCTTTTTAACTTCTTATCGAAGGATTTTCTGTATTATCTTTTAGTACATAAAATTATGACAATGAAACATCAATACAACATGTACCATCAATAATCAACTGTTATTTTATATGTAACAAATCGGACTTCGTCACTCCCGGCTCCGGTGCAAACAATTCAACCCTCAAATAGACTGATACGAACTATTGCGAATTTTGTCAAGTAGGTTTCGATTACCTATTTATGATGCCTGGCAGTTCAGTCAGCTGGAGAGAGTTGAAAAGCAAACACCGTCGTCGTGAAGATATTGAAGTCCCATCTGGGTCGCCAAATTGTGGAAGATGTAAAATGTTCGCAATTTATTACAAACAAAAACTTCTCAGAGTCTGGTATAACAGTTGATTATTTCAAGTTTAATTACGTGGATCCACGGGAGCAATCGCTTTCACAAAACAGAGTATAAGTACAGAGACCAACAGAGTAGTGTCATCACAATTGTTCTGCTCACACATTATTGCTTTCACCTCTTTATACCCCTCCTTGTCAGACCCCAAATATATTATCTCTAATGCTATAAGATACATACAAAACAAATTGTCATACTAATAGGAAAACAAGATAGAACCCTACACTGTCATGGCAACCATAGTTCTAGGTCAGAGTTAACAGACGACCTGATCTGAGCTACCCCCAGTCCCTGTCCTACACAAACTGAAGAATACAGAGGAGACACAGGCAACGTTACCTTGGAGCCAACTGAACAGGGTCGTAGATAAGGTTTGAGGGCTGGCGCCTTCGGTTGTGGCCATAATCACTTCTAAGAACAGGGCATGCTGACCTAGGTCTTCTTCTATATGTGGCAACCATGAACAGCAATTTAAGGCTTAATCTAAAACAGTCCATTTACTACAGTTAATTTGCAGAATAATGGGTAGAATAAGAATAAGGTAATAAATTAATCTTTAACATTAATGTAACTTCATATTTTGCCTGTACCTATGAAGATCTTTACATTTATATGAATGAAATCTGTTTGTAAAAGAACCTTGCCGCTGTTGAACAACAAACATATGCAGGGCCTACTTTTGCACATATTAGCACACAACTCCTACCCCAAAAATAATATTATAATTCAACTTGGCAGGTTTGTTTACAATCATGAAACGACCAAATGGAACCAAGCAATTTCCAATGAACCACAAGGTGGCGCTATTCAGTTGGCCACATTTGCAAGCTCACGTTGCTCACTGTGTGAATAAAAGTCTGAAAAGAGGTATGTAAAGTAATCTCACAAATAGTGAGATTATTTTACATACCTCTTTTCAGACTTTTAAAAGAGGTATGTGAACTTTAAGGCTTCCAATGTTTCCCATTGGAAGCCTTAAAGTTCACCAGAGATGGACAATTTGAAAAAATTATCCATGCCACATTTGGTACTACTGCGTTCATATGTGTTTCTCAGCGCAAATGGTGCAGTAAGGATGCCAAGTGCTGTATGCTGAAACCCGCTCAATGCTGCTAGCAGCTTTAATTATTATTATTATTATTATCAGGGGTCCAAGCAGCGAAGCTGCGGAACCCTATTGTAATTGTTAGTTTTTATTATTATTATTATTATTAGGGGTCCAAGCAGCGAAGCTGCGGAATTCTATTGTCATTGTTAGTTTATTAATTATTATTATTACTACGCCGTTTTTTCTAGTTCACCTACTTCTGCTGGCTAACTTTTTTTGGAACTTTGCACACTGATAGAGGGCTATCCCAAACTAACGCACAGCAACGTTGGTGTCCATAGGCCCATGCATCTGGCGCCACCATCGGGTCAAATTTGCGATTTTCAAATGCTCATAACTCGGGCTCTGATTGCCCTAGAGACATAAATCTTCTATCATATGATGCATGGGCAAGTGCTGAGCAAGTGCTGAATTGCATCTCGCATCAATGAGCTCTGTCATCTTCATTTCCGTGAACTTTGAATATATAACATCGAATCTAAAACAAATCAGTCCTAGGCCATTGGTCGGATTTTGAGAAAACTTCAAAAGAAGCACCTTTTGGCTTTGCATATATACAATCATAGAAAAGTTGGAATTTCATAATATAGTGGCCACCATATGCCAATCAATTTAAGCATCATGCGTTGTACGTTCACATTGGTATGTAAATGGACTAGAAGGCAAAAAACACCTATAAGGCTTACAAGGCTTAAATGACCTAGAAGGCCTATGAGACCTACAAGCCATAAAAGGCCTATAAAGCCTTCAGACCATTTTCCGTGACCTTAAGATCACCTCATACACAGTGATATGCCTACACCTCTAATGGCTTACCAATTATGTGTCTGTGACATTAAGCCGATGAACAAGTTGTCACCAACAGCCTTGTAGAAAGTGATGGGGCATATGGGGCACTAACATGATACTTGTTTAGTTTAAACGCCTATGACCACCAAAACACTTCCCCAAGATTTTTTTGGGGGTGCTACAGTGCATCATTAAACTTGAGATTTTGTAATCACCATATCTTTGAACACCTTTGACCTATTGTCACCAAATGTATTTCAAAGTGTCCATCATATTCTAATTACACAAAATGTGCACGTGTTGGACATTTCACTTACATCACTTCAATATCACTTCAAGCACAACAGCACAAAGAATCAGAAATAGATTTGTTGCCAAGTAGGTTTTCACATACAAGGAACTTGCTTTGGTCTGATGATGCATAACAATAAACCAATAGTGTACGGACATTAACAGGCAAATGCATAAGTTCCAAATACAGTACAATTAAGTGACACAGTAATAATAGAAGATATGAAAAAGTGTTTACAGAATAAGAATGAGATTCCATATGATTGTTTGGTGTCAGTGGGTTCAGAATTACAGTCAGTGTCAGTGAGGGACACGGGTCTTGTTGATGAGGCCAGCTGCAGTCCGGAAGAAAATGTACTTTGGTCCTGATGGACCTCAGCCTCCTGCCATTGGGCAGTGGTTCAAAGAGTTTATGCCCAGGGTGAGAGGGGTAAGCCACAATCTTTTTTGCCCGCCTCTGGGCCCTGGAGGTGTGCAGGTCTTCAAGGGATGGCAAGTTGCAGCCAATCACTTTCTCAGCAAAGCAAATGATACACTGTAGTATGCCCTTATCCTTGGCAGTGGCAGCAGCAGCGTACCAGATGGTGATGGAGGTGGTGAGGATAGGGTGTAGATGTGATGTCAGTGTAGAAGTGCACCACCATTGGATTTGGTATGTTGTAGTTCTTGCGCTGCCGCAGGAAGTTCAAGAACTACAACCTGGTGAAGGAGCTGTTGTTCAACTCACACTTGAGGTCTGGATAGTCAGTGCAATGACTTTTTATTTGTCCATTTTGTGTAAGATTTTGAAGAAAGAGTTTTGAACATTGAATCATGTGGAAACAGGTGAATAGTGTTTACAGTTATGGGAAAGTTGTGTGTTTTTTGGGAATGACAGAAGGGTATGGGTTTTTGTGCTACATGACCCATCTGGATAACATGTAAGTAGGTCGCTATTTATGATAGTTAGCATCGTATAACGTTGTTTGCATTATATTAATGATGTAAAAATTTTGTTCTGTTGACATACTTTGGTCTCTTACTGATTTTATAACAAGAAGTGAATACAAACTGCGCTACCAGTCCACTGCTGCCATCTAGTGGCCGTTTGGTGTGATTATAACCTTGAAATAAGGAAAATATTGAAGTGTTCACAAAAAAAAATTCCATATCAATTTTAATGAAACAACAAGTTTAGAATAAAACAAACATATTTATGAAAAGTCAGGGTCCTATAGGTACATGGGTTTCATTTCCACAAAGTTATTACCTACGGTCAAAATGACTGCCTTGGTAGTTCTAGTATACAAACAATGCAGCTATTCCATTATGACATGGTGTTTCTGCAAGAAAGCAAAGACCCCCTATCTTTGGCACCTTGTGCTTTACTTCATCTGGGGTTAAAACAAGCAAAATAATCAGACATACAGCATTTGTTCCTTTGTTTCTATCAAGCCAGACAAGAGTCTCAAAAGCAAACCCTGGCCCACTGGATTTGACTCTAGAGTGCCTAATACTGCTACTTCACCTCACTTTGAAGTTGACCCTACCTTGCAACAGTCAATTTCTCAAGTCCGCTCAAACATTAGTTTATCTATTGGCCTAATTTCTTTTAGGAACATGCATGAATTGATTTAAACTGTCCATCATCCAAATTCAACCACATTTTATAACCGGAGAGAAAAACAAAACACTCAACCCCAAGAAAATAGGCTATATAAATGCCAGCATTGAATCGGCATGGTGAACCTAAACTTGAAAAACTTTTAGGCTTTTGGCCTGCTTATACACTGATCAGCCATAACATTCTGACCACCTGCCTAATATTGTGTAGGCCCCCCTTTGCCGCCAAAACAGACCTGGCCCATCGAAGCATGGACTCCTCTAGACCTCTGAAAGTGCGCTGTGGTTTCTGGCACCAAGACGTTAGCAGCAGATCCTTTAAGTCTTGTAAGTTGCGAGGTGGGGCCCCCATGGATTGGACTTGTTTGTCCAGCACATCCCAAAGATGCTCGACTGGATTGAGATCTGGGGAATTTGGAGGCCAAGACAACACCTTGAACCCGTTTTTGTGTTCCTCAAACCATTCCTGAAACATTTTTGCTTTGTGGCAGGGCACATTATCCTGCTGAATTAGGCCAATGCCTTCAGGGAATACAGTTGCCATGAAAGGGTGCACATGGTCTGCAACAACGCTTAAGTAGGTGGTATGTGTCAAAGTAACATCCTCATGAATGGCAGGACCCAAGGTTTCCCAGTAGAACATTGTCCAAAGCATCACACTGCAATCACCGGCTTGCCCACTTCCCATAGTGCATCCTGGTGCCATGTGTTCTCCAGGTAAGCGACACACACGCACCCGGCCATACATGTGATGTAAAAGAAAATGTGATTCATCAGACCAGGCCACCTTCTTCCATTGCTCCATGGTCCAGTTCTGATGCTCACGTGCCCATTGTAGGCGCTTTCAGCAGTGGACAGGGGTCAGCATGGGCACACTGACTGGTCTGCGGCTGTGCAACCCCATACGCAACAAACTGCGATGCACTGTGCGTTCTAAAACCTTTCTATCTGTACCAGCATTAACCATTTCAGCAATTTGAGCTATAGTAGCTCGTCTGTTGGATCGGAAGACACGGGCCTGCCTTCGGTCCCCACGTGCATCAGTGAGCCTTGGCCGCCCATGAACCTCTCGCCGGTTCACCACTTTTCCTTCCTTTGACCACTTTTGATTGGTACTGACCACTGCAGACCGTGAACAGCCCACAAGGCCTGCAGTTTTGGAGATGCTCTCACCCAGTCGCCTAGCCATCAAAATTTGGCCCTTGTCAATGTTGCAGATCAGTGTTATTCACTTCACCTGTCAGTGGTCATAATATTATGGCTAATCGGTGTATATAGCACTTATTAAGGGACCGAACACAAACGTATCCTTCTCAAACAATTACTTCAATAGTAATGGACCATTAGCATAGCGCCGGGAAAGAATCAGAAGCCTATTTATTTTGTTAATGTCAAGCGGTGTCATCAGCTCATTAACCTGTCGGGATGCAATAATATCAGATGCATATAGCTCCATGACTGATGTCATTGCATCCTCTTCAAGTTATTCAGGCACTTTATTTATTTCAAGCCAGACAAGTCTCAAACGTGAAACCAGGTCCAGAAGTTTTGACTTCTGAGTGCCTCAAACTGCTACTTCATCTCACCTTGAATTTTCCCCAAACTTTCAACAGTCTACACTGCCTGACCAAAAAAACATCACCGTTTGGATTTAAATAAGGTGATACTTAAGAGCCTATGATTGAATAATTTCTGCAATGATTAACATGTTTCAGCTGGTTACAATTATTTTTACCCTAATTTATGCAGTGAGTAGGTTCTAATTTCTTAAACAACCATGTCGGAAGAAAAGATGTTACTGTGTTTCAGAAGGTTGAAATTATTGGCCTGCAGCAAGCAAAGAAAACCACTAAGGAGATTGCTGAAATTACTGGAATTGGGTTAAGAACTGTCAAACGCATTATTAAAACCTGGAAGAATAGTGTTGAACCGTCAACTTTGAACCATCAAAATTGGACCAATGAAGAAAGGTCATGCGGTCTAATGAGTCCAGATTTACCCTATTCCAGAGCAATAGGCGTGTCAGGGTAAGAAGGGAAGAAGGGAAGCGCGTGAAAAAATAAACCCCATTTTCATATCAGATGACCCCACATGGGTCACGACCCCTAGTTTGGGAACCTCTGCCTTAGCCCCATTGAAAGTCTTTCGGATGTGCTGGAGAAGACTTTACGGAGTGATTTGCCTCTCCAGTTGTCAATACAAGATCTCAGCCAAAAATGTATGCAACTCTGGACGGAAATAAATTATTTAACTTGCATAATGTGGTTGAAAAAATGTCACTGCGAATTCATGCCGAAATCAAAGCTAAAGGCGGTCCAATAAAATATTAGAGTGTGCAACTTTTTTTAGAGTGTGCCAGTGAGTGTATTTCTCAAGTCCGCTCATGAAAGGCCAAGTCCGCTCATGAATGGCACACACCCAATCTGGTCAATTGACATAAAAGTTCCAGTAAGTGCTAACAGCTACACGTTTAACACGATCAGATCAAGTTGCCACAGTGACTCTGGACTGCTTCGCCCCACCCATAGGCCAATGCTTCTAGCACCACCTACCAGCCAAAGATGAGATTTTCAAATGCTCATAACTTTTGCACCGATTGCGGTACAGACCTAAAACAGGTGTGGAAACAGGTGCTGTGCAACTTCGCAAAAGGCTGTTTTCATTTCCGCCTGATTACATTTTCCACTGTTTTGAATTTTCTGAAAAACCTACCTTTGAGAAGAAGTCCTATGCTGTTCGTCCTATTTCCAAGAAACTTCACAAATAGCATCTGTGGATAGTGCCCATCAATAACTATTAACAATATTAGACATTTCAAACACAGCAGATGTCATATGTCAACAAATTCCTGAGTCCTACAATTTCACAGGAAGTGAAAGCATATCTTCACAACTGTTTGTCCGATTCTCACCAAATTTGGTATGCATCATTGGTATGACAAGGTAAGGACATGCGCAGTGTGTGGCGCTAATTGACCAGTTGGGGGCGCTTTTCCATAAAACCACATTAAACGCTCATTAATCCTGAACACAAACAGGCCTACACAACATATCAGGCCTATAAGGCCTATCCTCGAATGGCGTTCTTATTTGGACCCCTTAATTGCTGCTTACAGCTATATTTATTATTATTTTCCTTCTTCTTCCGCCATTTTTTCAAGTTCACCTACTTCTGCTGGCTAACTTTTTTTGTAACTTTGCACACTGATAGAGGGCTATCCCAAACTTAAGCACAGCAACGTTGGTGTCCATAGGCCCATGCCTCTGGCGCCACCATCGGGTCAAAGTTGTGATTTTCAAATGCTCATAACTCGGGCTCTGATTGCCCTAGAGACATAACTCTGGTATTGTGCATGGGCAAGTGCTGAACAACTTTGCCAGAGGCCGTTTTCATTCCCGCCATATTAGATTATCCGCCATTTTGGATTTTCTGAAAATGCTTAGAAATTTTTCACAGGCCACAAAGTTTGTGCAATCTTCCTGGAAAAAGGCACTGATAATCTTCAGACCAATCCTAAAAAAAGTTGTCAGATGGATTTTTGATCTGCGAAACCGTTTGTCCGTTACAGTCAATTGAATATGGCGATGAGGCATCCAAACAGGAAATGAGGGTGTATCTCAACAACCGTTTGTTTCATAGTCACCAAACTTGGTATCCATGGTTGGAAGGAGGGATAGAGGAGGCATGCAATGTTTGGCACTAATCGGCCATGTGGGGGTGCTATACCAGAAAGTCACTTTCAAGGCTCATTACGCCTGAACACAAACAGATATTTCAAGCAAACTTGGTCTGTTGCATGAGTGCATCAGGTTTACTGCAATAAATAGGAAGTTGGTAGTGCAAACCATGTGACCACCACAGGCCAATGAAATTCAAGCCTTGAATCAAAGGCTTTAAAACTGTTTGACTGCCATCAAACTTTATCAGTATAAGCTCCTATAGGCCCCCAACAACCAGTAAAAATATGGATGAGATCGGCCGTTGGGTCGGCGCTACAGTGCAACGTCAAATTTGAGATTTTCAATAAGCAATTTCTCTGTGCTCCTTAGAGCTGAAGTCACCAAACTCATCTCAAATTGTGCTTTGTGTAGAGCCAAACAAAATTGCCTCTTGCACCTATGAGCTGCATCATCTTCGTTTCCCGGTATTTTGAATAGATTAAAACTAAACTAAAACAAACCAGTCCTAGGCTATTCGTCCGATTTTCACGAAACATCACATATAGCATCTGTGGATGCACCCCATCAATATCACCATATTTGGTATGCATCATTGGTATGATAAGGTAACAATACCTGCAGAGTGAGGCGCCAATTGGCCATTGGGGGGCGCTACATTGCATGGTCAAAATTGAGATTTTCAAATAATTCAAAGATATCTCCGTGCTCCTTAGAGGTGAAGTCACCAAACTCATCTCAAATGGTGCTGCTTGTTGAGCCAAACAAATTGCCTCTCGCATCTATGAGCTCCATCTTCTGCGTTTCCGTGAACTTTGAATATATTACAACGAAACTAAAACGAATAAGTCCTAGGCCATTGGTTGGATTTTGCCAAAACTTCAACAGAAGCACCTTTTGACAATGTACATATACAATTATAAAAAAGTTGGATTCTCATTACATAGTGGCCACCATATGCCAATCAATTTAAACATCATGCATTTTATGTTCACGTTGGTATGTAAATGGCCTAGAAGGCCAACAACGCCTATAAGGCTTACAAGGTTTAACCCTTGTGTGGTGTTCATATTTTTGTTATTCAGCCAGTGTTCATGGGTCTGGTGGGCCCGCTGCATTTTTGGGTTTTTAATTCAAAGCAATCAAACAATTTTGGTTAAAAAATAAACAGATTTTTACTTCATCCCAATTAAAAGCAATATAAGCAGCATATATGGTTAATATTTGCCCGTTACCTTAGTTAGATCACATTTATGAATTAAAGTGCTAATCATTTTTTGTTAGTTTTTTAATAAAATGTAATAAAAAAAGACAATCAATTATAATCAAGATATGAGTGGAAAAAATCAACAAATTTACAAATGAAACAAGGTTTTTCATAACTATGGATTTTTATTTATTTGAAATTTAACCCATTCAGGTCAGTTTACACAACACAAGCTGAACACATACAGTAACCACGTCAGTCTAGACAATACATCAGCCCCATTGAACACACTGCCTTTTCATAGCAGCCTATACAACACATGAGGGGCAGAGTTTTACTGTGTGTGGGTTGCATATGTACTTCTTG
>JACXGI010020417.1:0-11136 GCA_016801175.1 Esox masquinongy | reverse complement strand
TGTCTTGTTCAAGAGTGGCTTGACACAAGGAATGAGACAGCTGAAACCCATGTCTTGCATACGTCTGTGCGTGGTGGTTCTTGAAGCACTGACTCCAGCTGCAGTCCACTCTTTGTGAATCTCCCCCACATTTTTGAATGGGTTTTGTTTCACAATCCTCTCCAGGGTGTGGTTATCCCTATTGCTTGTACACTTTTTTTCTACCACATCTTTTCCTTCCCTTCGCCTCTCTATTAATGTGCTTGGACACAGAGCTTTGTGAACAGCCAGCCTCTTTAGCAATGACCTTTTGTGTCTTGCCCTCCTTGTGCAAGGTGTCAATGGTCGTCTTTTGGACAGCTGTCAAGTCAGCAGTCTTCCCCATGATTGTGTAGCCAACAGAACTAGACTGAGAGACCATTTAAAGGCCTTTGCAGATGTTTTGAGTTAATTTGCTGATTAGAGTGTGGCACCAGGTGTCTTCAATATTGAACCTTTTCACAATATTCTAATTTTCTGAGATACTGAATTTGGGATTTTCATTAGTTGTCAGTTATAATCATCAAAATTAAAAGGAATAAACATTTGAAATATATCAGTCTGTGTGGAATGACTGTATACATTATACAGGTTTCACTTTTTGAATGGAATTACTGAAATAAATCAACTTTTTGTTGATATTCTAATTATATGACCAGCACCTGTATAGTGAAGGATGACTCATCAGAATCAGGAAGAGTTGTTTTTTTTGGGGGGGGGGGCAGCAGGGTTTCTCCTGAAGTCCACTGTCTTTAGGGCATTGAGCTGCAAGTTGGTCTGACTGCAGATGGTCAAACAAATAGGAGGACTCATCTCCATCTGAAATAAGTTTGATGAGTGTGGGGTCATCTGCAAACTTCAGGATCTTGACGGAGTGGTGACTGGAGGTGCAGCTGTTGGTGTTCAGGGAGAGTAGGGGGCACTGGACGGAGCGTTGAGGGGAGCCGGTGCTGATGATCAGGTGTTACGCATGCAGGTACCCTGTATGTGCGTTTGTGTTTTCCCTCTCCTGCCCCAGGTGTCTCTTATGTTCCTGATTGTGCTCGTTGGTGTTTCCCACCTGGCAGTCATGAGTGCAGCACCTGACTGCTGAGGTGGACCAATCAGTGGACACCCCTCCTAATTGCACCACCTGTTCCGTTTTCCTGTACCCAGTCACATCACACATCCCTGATTTAAAAACCCAGTCAGTTGGTTCTCCCAGAGAGACTCTTTTGATTTACCCCACATGGACAAAGACACTCTTGAGATACATAACTTTTTTTGATAGGCAGACACTTTGTTCATACATACATCACTTAGTTTAGCACATACATCTCACTCTGTCCTGTTTCATGTGAGTATGTATTGCTGTGGTGTTTTGTTTGGTGTTGTCTAGTCAATTGTTTGCTGTGTGCTGTTTAGTCCTTGTTCAACCTGTGTGTTTTTGTTTGTCCCTGTGTCCCTGGGAAAAGGGGGTTTTAGCAAGTCGCCCTTGGGCATACACAACCCGTTGGAAAACTTAGCCTAAAAACACTAGTTAGAACTGAGTGGACCACCCACTGTATTTATATATTGGTTAGTAGTTAGCTAAGCGGTTCTTGAGGCAGGCAAGTTCAGTTTAGGGGTGTTTTGACTATATTATTTCATTTCTTGGGTCCAGCTCAGACCCTTTTCCCTACCCCCTTTACCGTGTGTTTATAATAAACATTTTATGTTTGACGGTAGCTTTGGTTGTCTGTGTCGTTTGTTCTCACTGTTCCTGTACACTACACCACTTTGCAACAGTTTTGTTAGGGGTCTCTGTACCATCCACCCTAGACTGCTAGAGCCACAGGGTTCGTAACATCAGGGTGTCAGACAGGTGCTTCCCCAGCCCCACGTGCTGTCTCCTGTTGGACAGGAAGGCTGTGATCCACCTCCATGTGGACTCGGGCACCTCCAGTTGGGATAGCTTGTCTTGGAGCAAAGTGGGAATTATGGTGTCGAAGTCCATAAACAGGATTCTTGTGTAGGTTCCAGGGGAGTCCAGATGCTGGAGGATGAAGTGAAGAGCCATGCTGACTGTATCGTCCGCAGACCCTTTGGCTCTGTAGGCAAACTGCAGTGGGTCTAGTAGATGGTCGGTGATGATCTTGAGGTGGGACAGCACAAGGCGCTCAAATGACTTCATAACCACATAGGTCAGGGCAACAGGTCTGTAGTCGTTAAGTCCTGTGATCCTTGGCTTTTTGGGGACTGGGATGATGATGGAGGACTTGAAACAGACCGGGATGCAGCATGTCTCCAGTGAGGTGTTGAAGATGTCTGTAAACAGCAGAAAGCTGGTCTGCACAGTGCTTTAGGGTGGATGGGAGTCACCGTCAAGCCCTGCTGCCTTTTGGGGGTTCTGTCTTTTTAGCAGACTATTAACATCCCTCTCCAGGATTGAAAGTTCCATTGTAGTGGCAGAGGTGGGGATGATTGGGATGGGTTTTTGTGAAAGGGCCCTGATGGCTCATCTGACCATATTGCTTTTTTACACATCTCTAGGCGTGTTCACACTACACCTTTGCCTAGGGCTAAGGGCCTCCAAAGCAAAATATGCAAGTGTGAACACTTGCTTAGCCCTGGGCTTAAATCCCCCTTATATCCACAGATCGCTGCTCTCTGGTGCCATCTTCCTTGCCTCTCATACAGAGCAGGTGAGTTCTCACAGTAGCTCCCTCCAATAATAGATGTGAGGCATGTTGTCTTGGTAAGAGAACTGGGCTTTATTCCTAAGTTGAAGCAACCCGTGAGAACTGGAATGAAAGAGAAATAAATAAAATAAGAAAATACAGTAAATTTGTGTCTTGTATGCTATTCACAATTCTTAATTCACCTGACATATCTGTACAATAGATAGATTGCTAGCTTATTGAGCTGACACATTCAAATACAACAGCATAGAAACTAATACAAATCAAAGATACCTTGTAGGCTGCTTACTATTTAAGAGGGGCTAAATCTTCCTTGTCTTCCCCTTTCTAGGTTAGTATTATCTGCTTGATAATTAAAACTTATGCCATTCTTTGTTTCGGCGATCCTTTGGCGCTTCACCTGCCAAGGTGTTTATCTAATTAATTACGTGCGGAACACTGGAGTGGCACAGAATTAATTCCGCCTCTAGAACTACTGTATATTAGGCGGGAACCAAGAAATTTGCAAGGTGCCAAACTAGAAACTTAACTGACAATGTGAGGAATTTACTGTCATAACTCAATTTACTGTTTAACTCAATTGTACCTAGAATTTCTACACAAACAGCTAGAGGCAGGGCTTTCTCTCATAGAGCTCCACTACTGTGGAATGATCTGCCAATTAAGGTTAGAAATGCAGACTCAGTGCAAACTTTCAAGTGTCTACTAAAGGCTCATCTCTTCAGCATGGTCTGTGATTAAGTGCAGTCTCGCCCAGGGGTGTGAAGGTGAAAGCAAAGGCTTGATACTGTCTACCCTTGCTGTCTTGCCAGGTGGGCTCTCTTTGCCACTGGGATGCCCTCTCTCCAATGCCATTTGGGGGCAGAGTCACTGGCTTGTTGTTGTCTCTCCATTTGCACCCATTGTGCAATTGGGGTGCCAGAGGGGCAATACTCGGCCATCATTTCAGGGTGGTTGCGGTTAGTGGGTGTCCCTTTGGTTGATGCTTGGCAATGTGGGTGGATTGACTTCCTGCCTGTTGGGCCCTGTCCGGGGCCTCCCCCAGATAGGGCCACAGTGTCACTGGACCCCCCTGTCTCAGCCCTGAGGTTTTACGCAGCAATATTATTGTGCCGGGAGAGTAGGGTCTTACAACTTGTATTGCAATTTGTAAATGTTCACCCGACACAGTCAGAAGAGGACTGGTCACCCCTCCAAACCTGGTTCCTGTGTAAGTTTCTGCCTAAATTTCTTAGGGACTTAGGGAGTTTTTCCTAGCCACTTTGCTTCAACACCGTTGTTGCTTGCTCCTTGGGGTTTCAAGCTGGGTGTTTTTTAAAAGCACTTTTTGATCACTACTGATGTAAAAAGGGCTTTATAAATAAATTTGATTGATTGGTTGATTGATTGATTGATAGGAGCAAACACAAGACCATGAACCCAGAGAGAGCGAGAGAATACAGTAGGCCAAATGTATGCACTTCCAAACCCTGTGGGATTACCCATCATACACCCAATCTTTTCCATCTGCCCTGAAATAATTAACCCCTGCTAACACCCATGAGAACTGGGAAATAAAACTCTAACATCCACAAACAAGAACACACAATACTGGGTGGTTACATAGCTCCTCCACTTCTAAACTCTAGCCCCTAGGGTTACACAAAATCCAGAGTTCACGTCTGTCTCTTGGGCCACTCCGTAACTCTCACCGGTGAACCCCCACAACACTCATCTGCCCCAATGTCATTTCCAGGGCCCTCTGAAGAAGCAGCCCCCTCCCCAAGATCAGGTTGCATTAGAGTCTGTGTTAGACTGTTCCTGTGAGCTCACAGCAGTCTTCACTCCCATTCCCTACTGCTTTCCTCGCTCTGTAGGGAGCCAATCGGTCTTGGCGGACCACCACCTTCCTACTCCGTGGAGGAACCTCCACGCGGTATGTCACCTCCCTCACCCTCTCTATCACCTGACAGGGCCCCACCCAGGCACTGTCCAGCTTTGGGCACTGCTCTTCTTGCGTGTGAGGTTGTGAAGCCACACACATTCTCCTGCTCCAAAGTGCCTCCCTCTTGTACATGAGTCATAGTGGCGCTTCTGGTGTACCCCTGTGTTCTCGAGTTGCTCTCTCACGAAGGTTTTGAGCCACTTCTAACAGGTTCTGCAGACAACGAACATAGTCCGGGCCAGGCAAAACTGCGTCGTCATTATCAGGAGGGTGGCCAAACGTCAGTTCGGCTGGTGTGCGCAACTCATGACCTAACATTAGAAATCCAGGCGAGCAAGCAGTCGATTCCTGAACAGCCGACCTACATGCCATTTCCACCAGCCTATCACTCTGTGGGTGAAGCAGAGTATTGCTTCACCCCGAGAGTTCTCCACGCCTAATCGTCTACACAACTCCACCACCTGTAACTCGAAGTTTCTGCCCTGGTCACTGTGAATGGACTGCATCACCCCAAAATGACTGATTATTCCCCCTATCACTGCGTCAGCTATCGTGTCTGCCTCCTGATCTGGGAGAGCATAAGCCTCTGGCAGTTTTGTGAAGTAGTCCATAGCAGTTAGGATCCACCTGTTACCACTGTCTGTGGTTGGAAACAGCCCCACTGTGTCTACCCCCCAGTCTCTCCAGGGGCTCCCCTACTGAGAAAACTGGCACCCCCAGCTGACTCACCACGCTGACTCCCTCCTCCATGCACAGCTGTCTCTCCCGCTCCACCCATTTGGCGCAGTGTCCCACAGCCATCCTCAGCGCACGGGCGGCGGGACAAGGCGTCTTCATTGCTGTGGTGAAGGTCGGCCCTGTGCTCCACATGGAAGTCTTAGGGCTGCAGCTCCTCCATCCAGCGGGCGATCTGACCCTCTGGCTCCTTGAAGTAGAGAAGCCACTGCAGGGTGGAGTGATCTGTCCGGACCACAAACGGCAGGCCCACCAAGTAGTACTCAAAGTGGTGTACAACACGACAGCGACAGCCAACAGCTCTCTCCTTGTCACACAGTTGGGTTTTTCAGCCTTATCAAAAGTTCTGCTTTAATAGGCCACCACGTGTTCCCCATCAGGATCATACTGAGCCAGCACAGCCCCCAAGCTCCCATTGCTGGTGTCAGTGTCCAAGACGAACGGACGGTTCGGGGTCCGGAGAAGCCAGGACCAGGTTCTCCACCAGTGCACGTTTGAGAGCTTCAAACGACCGCTGGTGCTGTTCTGTCCAATGAAAAACAGTGTCCTTCTTGAGGAGGTGGTTTAAAGGAACAGCTATCCCCGCAAATCCCTACACAAACCTATGATAGTAGGACGCCAGCCCCAGGAAGCTCTTAACCTCTTTTTTTACCCCTGGAACTGGCCCCCACCTCACAGCCTCCACTTTGTCTGACATAGGGCTGATGCCCTCACCACCCAGCTGGTGACCCAGAAATGCCACCTCACTTCACATTAAATGGCACATTTCTGGGTGAAATTTTAGCCCCGCCCCGAGATCCTGTTGTGCACCAATATCGTGCTGTGCACCAATATGTCGTTGTGTCTAGGAACCCCAGCCAGCACGCTGTCCAGGTGCATTACGTAGGCCGAAGCACAGCACCTTAAACTGCTGTGAGAACAATGAGAACCCTCTTATGTGGTCTAGTGACTTGTCGATCCTCAGTAGTGGGTAAGTCTTTGGTGGTGACAGAATTTAGGCCCCTGTAGTCAACACAAAACCCAAGTTTACCCCCTTTCTTCGGCACCATGATGACCGGCGCAGACCATGGGCTATCTGATGGCTCAATTAAATCAGCCTGCAACATGTCAACAACAGCTTTGTCTGCTGCTTCCCTCTGGGCAAGGAGAATACGACGGGGGTGTATTTTAATGGGTCGGGCGTCCCCAGTGTCTATTTCGTGCTGAACTTGGTACGTTTGCCCTACCTAATACTTCCCCGAAGCAAAGCTGTCCATAAAGTCCAACAGAAGCTGCTTTAACTTGCTCTGTTGTCCCATATCCAGGCCTGACAGTTTTTATGCCACACAGTCTTGGCGGCATTGAGTGCGTGATCTTTCCCCCCGTCAGACTAGTGAGTTGAAGAAGCCGGTATGTTTTGAGCCACTGGGCTGTGTGTGGTTGTGCCGTTATGGGGGGTGAAGGGCGTCGACGCCGGAGATAGTTACTGGGATGGCACAATGACCAAGGGGGCGGACGGGATGACTAGTTGTGTTTCGCCAAGCTTGGAGGAAGTCAGAGGGGTAGCCCTGCCCCCCACTGGCCCTCCCGAGGGTGACATCCCCACTGTGGGCCCCCCCAACAGCCTCAGAGGGCCCGAAGTCCAACTGATCCCCACAGTTTTTCAAAAAGTCAGTCTCCACCGCTGCTACCCACACCTGACATCCCACAGCCCCCCCCCCCCCCCCCCCCCCCCCCCCCCCCCCCCCCCCCCCCCCCCCCCCCAGTCACTGACAGCTGACACTTCCCTAACATGGGGGCTAGTTACCCCATGACAGTCCACAGCTGGACGGGGGTCAGCTCCACCCACACCACAGCCGGTAGTATGTCTGGTCTCACCAGGGTTACTGTAAAAAATTCTACCCCTTCTACCTTGACGATTACATTGCAGAAGTCCCCCACGGTGGTACATCCCACCACAGCGACTGGACTAGGAAACACAGCTACCTGGGGAGAGCAGGACTCCACCCCCTTGCCTGCGCTGCTGAGTACCTCTTCTGCTTACTGTGGGTTCGGGGGAGGAGGGAACCCGCTGTTGTTGCCCTGGCAAATGGAGAATTTGCCATTCTCCCACCGAATATGGCCAGGCTAGCCACAACCCCAGCAGACAATGGGAGCAGAGCTGGTGCTGCAACGTTGCCTCGGAGCCCCTCTCAATGACTAAGCCACCCAGCTCATCGACCCACTCTGGCTTGGCAACCCCCAATGCCCCGGCCACAGCTGCTCTCACCTCCGGTTGACTGGCAACACCCACTCTCTCTCCCTCACCCCAGATCAGCTCCCTCTTCCTGGCTATCTCCACCGCAGCCCGCCAAGACAGTGGTTCCGCCATCTGGACATGCTTACCCAGTTCGGTGGAGGAGAGTGCTCTAGTAAGAATGTCCCATGCACCCCAATCGGCATAGTTGCATAAGCCCGCTGGGTCAGGCACAGAATACCACTCGCCAACGCCTTTAACGATTCCCCCAGGAGTCTTTTTCTGTTACCCAGGTCAATCCGCAGCATGTTGGGCTGCGTGTCGCTATTGGGCTCCAATGCCCGCGTCTCCAATGCCTCCACTAGTGCACTGTAGTCGCCCCTTTCTTCCGGGGCTAGCACTAGCAGGCATTTCTGACACCTCCCCTGTCAGGCTTAGGGCAAGCTGTAACGCCTTCGTCTCGTCAGACCATCTCCCAGCACTAGCCAACAACTCAAATTGAGTTAAAGAAAGTTCCCATTTTCCATGCCCATTGGAATTTTGAATTTGATGCCAGCAACACATTTCAAAAAAGCTGGAACAGTGGCACCAAAAGACTGGAAATGTTGTGTAATACTAAAAAACTAAATCTGCTGGAATAACACACAACTTATTAGGTCAATTGGCAACAGGTCAATAACATGATTGGGTATAAAAAGATCATTCCAGAGAGGATGGGCCTGACAGAAGTGAGGATGGGGAAGGGTTCACCTCTCATTGAAAGACTGCATGGGCAAATAGTGCCACAATTTAAGAATTACATGAATAAAATTGCTAAGAGTTTGCAGATCTCATCTACGGTACATAATACCATTAAAAGGTTCAGAGAATCTTGAGTAATCTCTGTACGCAAGGGACAAGGGTGAAAACCAGTGGCTGTAATCTTTGGGCCCTCAGGCAGCAATGCATTAAAAACAGACTCTGATTCTGTAGTGGACAACACTGCAATGGGCTCAGGAACACTTCCGAAAACCATTGTTTGTGAACACAGTATGTCACAGCATCCACAAATGCAAGTCAAATTTCTATCATGCAAAGAAGAAACCACACATAAACAACATCCAGAAACACCAGCGTCTTCACTTGGCCTGAGCTCATTTTAGATGTAGTGATCAATATAAACAGGTTTTGGAGCAACATATGCTGCCATCCAGACAATGTGTTTTTCTCGGAAGCAGGACAATGTCAAACCACGTTCTGCACGTTTCAACATTTGATGTGTTGTCTTTGTACTCTTTTCAATTAAATATAGGGATAAATGATTTGCACATCATTGTATTCAGTTTTTATTTGCATTTAGGCAGTGTCCCAACGTTTTTGGAAACTGGGTTTTAGATCCTTTCCTCCTGCCATCTTGATACAAAATCATGGTCAATTGAACGTGCTCTGCATTTTTATACATGCTACAGAGCATGATAGGAGGTTAATTGCTAAATTGTATCATGCAGTACATCTGTTTGGAACCATTTGGTTTTATGTTCCTCCACTGATTTATTCACCTTTTTTCTTTTTATCATTCATCTGTATACATACATATAAAACATTTTTTTTAATTGAATTGTTAACCATAGAGACTGCAATTAAAGTATGTTATATATATAAAGTTCTACATATAAGGTTGTACCTAAAGCATTGTTTCTATAATTTTGTGAAATCTTGTTAATTAATTGTTCCTTACTACTACTGCGATTGATTCATTGAATGTTAAGAAGCACTGGACAATTTGTTGAAAAGTCTAGGGAATAAATAAATGCCCATTCTTCTTCCCTTACCAGAAAAAGGCAGAAAGACAGAATGGAGCGTGTGAGCCCTACAGCATACATCGTTAAAAACAAAATGTGCAAATACAATTCAATTAATTCCATAGTATATGAATATATTAATATTAAAGTATTTAGAGTATAGTATATTACAGTATTTTGTGATGTTGGATGCAGATATTTACTGCTTATTTCTTCATTGATGACTATTATACAGGGAGAGATCAGACAGGGAGGCATTTGTAGATGGGCAGCCTGTTGGGCACTTTGCCTTCTCCTTCTCTGTCGCCAGCCCGTTGGCACGTCAGTTGGCAACGTACTGTGACTCTGTCCTGGCAACAGCGTCACAGTGTTGGTCCTCTATGTTATTCTGAGCCACGTTGCTCTGAACCAATCCAGGCACTGGCAATGGCTGATCACACAAGAGCCGGCCAATTGTGAGGCTGCATGAGCTCAGGTTCTTCCCTCCCAGATGTGAATTCCTTCAAACCCACCAGACTTACCCACAGACACACACACTCATGCATGATCACACACAAGCCTTTTTTTCTCCCAGAAATACCGTAGGCACACATTGGGAGAAGAATGCTACTGTCACTTCCTCTGTTGTCATGGGGACCTTCCCTGAATCCAGCCAGCTAAAATTTCCAGTTTATTTACGACCTGTGAGCATCTGCATACAGACCAGTGCCCATTGCCCCACATGAATGGGCTTTTGCATGGGAAATATACCAGCCGAACACACCAGATGCACCACAGTATTGTGGCACACTCTAGTGGACAACAAAAGTGTTACAGGGATTTAAGTTTTATAACAGCAAATTGGTTGGTGTGAAACATTGCTCATGTCCGTTCTCTGTGTATGCATACGTCAATTCACATATGAAACTTTATATTCTCACTTATGATATTCACAGCATTATCGTCATACTGTTCCATACTTTTCCTAGATACAGTATAGCCATTTTACAAATGCTTCCTTGTAATTCTGACTAGACAGCAGGGCATGGGCTTGGATAATTGTACATTACTGTGCAATGTATTCTGCACAAAATTGACATGTTGGACATGGAGGTGAACTATACTATTCATGATATCTTAATGGGTTCTGAAGCTTAGCTAATTGATGATGATTCCATTACACTACATTATAATGTTTACTGTTGTGACAGACCAAAAAAAGTGGGGATTGCAATTTATGTAAAGGAGAAACTTAAAGGACTTCACCAACTAGGGTCCTGAACCTATTTTGTTAATCTAAATTCCATAATGAAGACTTACACAGGGTTTTCTTTTGAAATAAATTGAGTAACACAGCCAGGGCATACGGAAAACCTGAACAATGGCGTTTACAAACTGCAACACTTGAGAAAAGAAACCATAATCCTCACCTTAATCCTCACCTTAATCAAGTTGGCTAGTTTGATTTTAAATACAACGTTTTACATTTAGATTTTAGGCATTTAGTCAACTCAGACGTTATTGTGACTTATAGCAAGCAAGCAAGTTTATTTATATAGCACAATTCATACATCGAAGCAATTCAATGTGCTTTACAAAGAAAAATAAAATATAAAATATATAATAATACAATAACATAAAAACAAATACTCAAATTAAAACATCAAAACAAATGAAAACATCATAATAATAGAAATACAATAAGAAAACATAAAGATTAAAAAAAAAAGATTAGAAATGGGATAAAAACATAGGAAGCTATAAGGCTAAACAGTGTGGTTAAGTTTAAGTGCTCAGTCGTAGGCACGTGAAAAGAGTAGTGTT
>JACXGI010020416.1:0-11141 GCA_016801175.1 Esox masquinongy | reverse complement strand
CAGTCAGTTACAGAATAAATTTCAAAGTGGTGCTTTTAGTTTATAAATCTCTGAATGGTTTAGGACCCGAATACATTTCTGATATGTTTGAAGAATATAAACCGAGCAGGGCTCTTAGATCCATGAACACTGGTCAGCTAGTAGAGCCCAGAGCCCAAACTAAACATGGAGAAGCTGCGTTTAGCACTTATGCTGTACATAACTGGAATAAACTACCAGAAGATCTTAGACGTGCCCCAAACGTATCCATTTTTAAATCCAGGTTAAAAACACTACTCTTTTCACGTGCCTACGACTGAGCACTTAAACTTAACCACACTGTTTAGCCTTATAGCTTCCTATGTTTTTATCCCATTTCTAATCTTTTTTTTTTTTTAATCTTTGTTTTCTTATTGTATTTCTATTATTATGATGTTTTCATTTGTTTTGATGTTTTAATTTGTTTGTATTTGTTTTTATGTTATTGTATTTTTATATATTTTATATTTTATTTTTCTTTGTAAAGCACATTGAATTGCTTCGATGTATGAATTGTGCTATATAAATAAACTTGCTTGCTTGCAATAATATGACAACAAAGGAAAAATAAAATAACAAAGGAGTCATTAAATAAAGGCCTTTATAAAAAGGCTGGTTGAGGATTCCGATTCACAAGAAGTTTGATGTTATTTTGCAAAGTTCAAAAAACAATGTCAGCTGAACAATAGCAAGATCCTTGTTTGGATATAATAATGTGAAAACCCTATACAGATCCTCTCTATCTTCATTTGATATGACAAACAGCTTTTTAGGGGACGGCAAATAATATCAGAAGTAATTGCAAATGAAACAGTGGTCAGATTGTTATTCTCACTCTTAAATAGCTCTGAGAATTCAGTCTCTGTTGATTTTGTCTTAGCATGTGTCCACAAACTTCCTTGCACTTCGTGCACACTGCTGCATTGGCGATCATCTGCCTTGCGCTTTGACATTATAGCGACTTGACTTGACTCAAGTCCGTAATTTGACTTGACTCAAGTCCGTTAGTGCAAATTACGTTAAAGGCATTAAAAAATAAAAGAGTGGAGATGACACACACTGTTTTCCGACAGAAAGTTTTCTATGTGGAATATGACTATGGCTCAAAACAGGATGGTCTCGGCACAGACTATATGTTTCAATGGCCAATCAAATTAATGGAAGTAGTAGGGCGTAGTGATGGAAAACTAAATAACCCAATCTGGCGAAGAAAACCAGGAGTGAGGGCATGACGATATTTAATGACCAGTGAAATTAAGAGGATTGGAATTCACTTCAACCCCGCTTCTTTTTTAAACTCACAAGAACGTTTTAATTCGCAATTGTAATTGTGTTTTACTGGTGGTTGTAATCAAAATCTAACATTTCAGTACAGCATCGAGAATGCATTCCAAGAATTTCTATTCAACTCACCAAGCCATGGAAATGGTTACTGACAACTCGACAACAGTTCAAGGCAGTCCAAGTAATTTTCTTACTACAAATCAAGTTATGAGTCAACTAAGAGCTTACTGTACATTAGCTAGCAGTACGCTCGGTAACAAGTTGTTTTGTGTTACATCTATCTAGCTTGCTGGGTACCTTTGTTACATGCAGTATGCAATATTAAGCGCATTGCAGCTAGATAACTAACCCTACTAAAACATTATATAGACATATTTATACACATACATACCTAGCAAATTAACCAGATTGCTGACTGTATTTATTCCAGGTTGCTCGACGGAAGGCCCGAGACCTGGTCTTCGTCAAGCAAGACAAAATATATTATCTGTACGTTTAATGTTTAACTAAAGTACCTAAAATAGATTCGTGCAGTTCGTAAATTTATTAGAATTTTTTTCATTCGCTAAGTCGCGACATAAACCAAATATGTTTAGCCATGTTTTTCTTCCTCTGCATCACTATGAGTTGAAACCGGTTGAAACACTGGCGCTGCGTGTTCCAGAATCTACTCAGATTGGTTAAAAGGTGAAAACGTGTTACGTTCACAATGCATTCAGTTCATTGGTCAGAAAAAGCTATGGCCTGCTAATCAGTCCTCATGGGTATATCCGCTTGCAAACGCTGTGAAACATACTACCGCAGACTGTGATTTACAAATTAAAATAATTTTGTCACAGTTCTAGCAAAATTTTAGTGACAGAACTCTGAGTGTCTATATTTTACGTTGGCAAGTTTTATTAATGAGTAGCATGATTCCAAATATCAGGTATGCACATTTTTTATATAACTACAAAAGTAATTACTAGTTTGCAAATCTTTTTTACAAGTTTGCGAAACGTTCTTCAATTACAAAAGCAATTCCAAGTGTGCAAATATTTTTTACAAGTGTGCAACCTTTTTTACAAATAAAAAACTTATGTCGCTGTTTTACCTTCATTTAAAAGGAATATACATCCATTTTAGATGTGGCCTTGTTTTATTTATTTTGTAAGAAAATGAGTCATGATTTCCAATCAAATATAAAACAAAGGTTCTCAAAACTTTTTTTTTTTTCTACACATTTGTAAACAATTCAGTGTTAGAGTTTGCAGCCAGGCTATTTCTTACCTTCAAAGTCAGTCCTGCTTCATTCTTCATCAATACATTTTACACTAATCTGATTTACCCCTAATCCCAGTACACCAGTGTTGTGTGGACTGTTCTGCCTGAGATATGAAAGACAAAACATTCCTTTTTCAGTTCAGTATTGGAGCCAACTATCACAGATGATGTACATATTCAACCAAGGCAGTAAAGCAATAAATGTGAAAATATTTTTTTGCCATGCCCCTTCTACACTTAACAAATATGTCTATAGATAAATGGTAATTAAGAAGTTATTAACCAAGTTAAACTCAATAACAAGGTGTTAACCAATTTATATAACTAGGTACAGTGTTTATTGTATAGTGTTATTACCACCACATTATTCCTCCCCCAAAGCCCACAATCCAGACAACCTAAGACTAATCTTGTTTAATACATTTGCATGATAAATGTCCTATTTCACGCAGCCTCAAAACACTTATTGATTTATTTCTTTTGACTATTTTAACATTTTTTTTAAAACTAATAAAAATTCACATTCACCTTTCATGCAGCCTATACTTTTCATCCTTGCCAGCAGTATTGTGTAGGTCCCCGACCGCATGCTATGAAAATGGTGTAAAACTTGGCAATTAGCAAATGATAAAAATTCTAATAAAATTACAAACTGCACAAATCTAACATAGTAGTTAAACATTCTACTCACAGATAATATATTTTGTCTTGCACGACGAAGACCAGGCCCCGGGCCTTCCATCGAGCAAGCAGGAATAAATACAGTCAATAGTCTGGTTAATTTGCTAGGTATGTATGTGTATAAATATATCTATATAATGTTTTACTAGGGTTAGTTATCCAGCTACAATGCGCTTAATATTGCATACTGTATGTAACAAAGGTACCCAGCAAGCTAGATAGCTGTAACACAAAACAACTCGTTACCGAACGTACAGCTAGCTAATGTACAGTAAGCTTTTAGTCGACTCTAACCTTGATTTGTTGTAACAAAATTACTTGGACTGCCTTGAACTCGTTTTCAGTAGCCATTTCCATGGCTTGTCGAGTTGAATAGAAATTGCTGGAATGCATTCTCAACGCTTTACTGAAATGTTAGACTTTGATTACAACCACCAGTAAAACACATTTACAACTGCAAAGCAAAACGTTCTCGTGAGTTTAAAAAAGAAGTGGCGTGGTAGGGTAGTCAACTCCAATCCTCGTAATTTCACTGGTCATTGAAAATCGTCACGCCCACATTCCTGGTTTTCTTTGCCAGATTGGGTTACTTAGTTGTCCATCACTATGCCCTCCTACTTCCATTAATTTGATTGGCCATCGAAATATATAGTCTGTGCAGAGACCATGCAGAGACCGACCATAGTCATATTCCACATAGACAAGATTCTGTCGGAAAACAGTGTGTCATCTCCGCTCTTTTATTTATTTAACGCCTTAAACGTAATTTGCTCTAACAGACTTGAGTCAAGTCAAATGACGGACTTGAGTCAAGTCACTATAATGTCAAAGCGCAAGGCAGATGATCGCCAACACAGAAATTGGCTAATGCAGCAGTGTGCACAAAGAGCAAGGAAGTTTGTGGACACAAGCTAAGACAAAAGCAGAGAGGAAATCAATAGAGACAGAAAAGAGCGAGAATAACCAACTGACCAGTGTTTCATTTGCAATTACTTCTGATATTATTTGCCTTCCCCGTAAAAAGCTGTTTGTCATATCAAATGAAGATAGAGAGGATCTGCATAGGGTTTTCACATTATTATATCCATTAAGAAACCAAATTTTTGCACACCTGTAGATCAACCGGTGCGTCAGAGAAGACCAAAGGTCGATTCAAGTAAACAAAATAACTCCCGCACACAGTCTGCGTAACTTGCAATAAGAATTTAATAACAATTTTTCGGTACCAACTTTAGGTTGCCTGCTGAGTGTAAATTGTTTAAATCTTGGTACCGAATCGTTGTTATTAAATTCTTATTGCAAGTTACGCAGACTGTGCGTGGGATTTCTTTTGTGTACATTATTATATCCAAACAAGGATCTTGCCATTGTTCAGCTGACATTGTTTCTCTAACTTTGCAATATAACATCAAACTTCTTGTGAATCTGAATCATCAACCAGCCTTTTTATAAAGGCTTTTATTCAATGACTCCTTTGTGATTTTATTTTTCCTTTGTTGTCATGGTAAACAGCCACAGACTTGTAAAAAAATAAAAATATTATTTTGGAACAACTTTTTTTGCACTTTCAAAAATATTTTAAAACCATGTAATGTACTAAATATATTTCAGTGTGTTAAAATGGACGCAATTATTGGATTGGAAGTACAGTATACAAAATTCTAAATTTGCTTGTATGGACACACACCGAAACAGACCTTTTAAAATTGCCAACAACACAAACCACAGCTATGTGGCTGTTAATAATTTGAAAAATTTAAAATGAAGTAACTAAAAATGGTGGAATGCTTATGGAAAGAAATTTGAATTTCATAGTTTTCAAATTAAAGTCAAATAACCTACACATTTGTTGATTTAATTAAATGTGCTCCAATTTTTTAAAATCATGAAATAATTTCAGCTAGTGGTTTTGCAACAGACTAAAGGTTTTCCATCAGGATTGATGTATATAATACAACACACATCCTCACTTACCCATTTGTTAAGGGTGATGAGGTTGATGGTGTCAAAACCTCATGTGGAAGAACTGTCAAGTTACCATCTGACAAACTATGAAACGCTGTACAATTTCATGTATTATGCATTTTGATCAAAAATATGTTAAATACATTATTACATATTAAACTAACAAGGTAATGTAACATTGAAGTAAACAGCTACAAAAGGCCTCACTGTTGGACTGGTGGAGGGAACGCTTAAAAAGTCATCACAAATTTGCTGACTTACCCACGTCTTGAAGTTGAGGGATCTGAACCGTCATGCGGAACAGCATTTTGATTTTCTGGTGACGATCTGTGAGATGCAATATGAAGTTGTTAGGCATATCAGCAACTGCACATTTTTGGATTTCACACCTGTGTATTAATTTACATTTGTAACATTACATTTTAAAATAAACAGTTACTTCCAGCTTTTACAATTAAATTAGATATACATACAGGTGACAAGTGAAATGGAAAACCAGCATATCTTCTCAGTAAGTTATTTGGCCACAACTACCCGCCCAAACAGCTTCAATACACATTCTCATAGATTATAGAATCTTTGAAACTGGACTGGAGTGATGGAATACCAGTCTTCCATTTATCCAAAAAGAAGGTAAACTTGACCTGTTAAGCATTTACATACATGCCACTAAGCATGACAGGATGTTAATTTCCAATTTCCAAATTGTATCATGCAGTACAACTGTATGGAAGCTACTGCATTTGATACATTCCTCCACTGACTTAATTCTGTTTTACCTTCAATTTGCCTTCAATCTCTTACACCAATATTGGCTATCGTCATAGGAAATCTGTAATTGTTACCAGTATAATACACTGCTCCAAAAAATTAAGGTAACACAATCATCACAGTATAACACACCTAGTCAGGGATATCAATCTGTCCAGTCAGGAAACATAAGTGATGGTGAATCAATGTCACCTGTTTTGGTGCAAATAAAAATGACAACAGGTGCACTGGAGAAGCAAAAGCAAGACAACCCTCAAAAAGGGAATGGATTTGCAGGTGGTGGCCACAGACAATTGCTCTCCTTATCCTTCCTGACGGATTCTTCTCTAGTTTTGCATTGCACAGGCATTCCAGCTCCTCCAGGATGGCACATCTATACATGCCGTCGCAAGAAGGTTGGCTGTGTCTCCCAGTGCAGTCTCAAGAGCATGGAGGAGATACCAGGAGACGGTCCGTAACACGAGGACAGTTGTACAGGGCTGTAGAAGGGCATACGCTCCTTTGTGCAAGGACAAACAGAAAAAGCACTGCCAGAGCCCTACAAAATGACCTCCAGCGGGCTACTGGTGTGCATGTTTCTGACCAAACTTACTCCATGAGGGTGGCTTGAGTACCCAACGTCCTCCAGTGGGACCTGTGCTCACAGCCCAGCACCGTGCAGCTCGATTGACATTCGCCAGAGAACACCAGAATTTACAGGTCCGCCACTGATGCCCCGTTCTCTTCACAGATGTGAGCAGGTTCACACTGAGCACATGTGACAGACGTGAAAGAGTCTGGAGACACTGTGGTGAACAATATGCTGCATGCAATATCAACCAGCTTGACCATTTTGGTGATGGGTCAGTGATGGTCTGGGGAGGCATATCCTTGGAGGGTCGCCCAGACCTGCACGTGCTTACCAACGGTACCCTGACAGCTGTTAGGTACCGTCAGACCTTACGCCAGTGTGTAGGCAGTTCCTGGTTGATGAAGGCATTGATGCCATTGACTGGCCCTCACGTTCCCCAGACCTGAATCCAATTGAGAAACTCTGGGACTTTATGTATCGGTGCATCTGACGCCACCAACAGGAGCATGCCCAGACATTGTCGGGGGTGCATACAGGCACATGGGGGCCATACACACTACTGGCTCATGTTATGAGTTGCCATGATGAAATTCACGTAAGTTGGAACAGCCTGTGATTTCAATTGTTTACTTTGATTTTCGGTGTGAATTTGAATCCAGCCCTCAATCACTTGTTGATTTTGGTTTCCATTGACCGTTGTTACATCATTTTGTTTTCAACGAATTACACAATGTACTGTACAATAAAGATTTTGATCTTTAATATATATTTAGTTCACTTGAGACCTGATGTGTGATTTAAGTGTTCACTGAATTTTTTTGAGCAGTGTATATAAAAACGAGCATGTGTAAAATGTGTACTTACAATTTAATTTATAAAAATAATTCTTGATCAATTAGTGGCACTTATGGAAATAACTCATAAATCAAAAATTACAGTCACATGTAGTTTATACCTTGCAACACATGCAGTCAAGTTGAAGTGGCAAATGAAGTGGCACCTCTTCATTAGAGTGGAGGCACTTCGCTTTAACCACCTTAACAGAAAACAAGAAATTCATGAACATAATTGTACGTGCATTAACCTGAACAATATACCAAAGTACATTACTCAATCATTGACATTTTTGGAGTCCTTAAATATCATGACTTCTTGCAAAAAAAAAAGTTGTTGTCATGTCATTATTTTGCAGAAACAAATAAAATTTTATGGATAGATTTCATGTAATTTCTCACTATTTTTGGAGTGTCCTATGAGTTTGCATTGTCCTTTATATTAATACATTTATGCATATCAAATACCTTTTATTTCATTTAATTAAAACTGTGGGGTCAACATTTCTTACCGCTGTCTGTTGAACCATAGTGGAGGTTATCATATTAGTGCAAAGGCATTTCTGTATAGGGACACCTCTCTTAAGGCCACTTTCTTCCTTAAAAAACAAATAGTATATCCTTCAGGAGGAATTGGAATTTCAATCAATTTAAAATCCTGGCTACCACGACACACTTTGAAACCACCTGCTTCACTTAACTGAGGGAAGACCTTTATCATTTTATCAACAAAGCCTTTATGGGTGCCGTGTTTATACAACTTCACCCATCTCTTTCCTAGTCCACAGCACTGAAGGGCAAACTTTTCTGTTACTGTAGGAAAAAGAGTAGTGTCCTTAATGGCCAAACAAAAAAAATTGTGATCCCATTCATTTGTTGTATTTGGACTATTTCTGATGGCAGGTCCTTGATGCCGGTGCTGATGCGTAGGTGTGTAAAGCGTAGGTGTGTGATGGATTCTGCGTGGGCATTTGTTGTGGAATTAGTGTCGTAGTGTGTGTGGGGTTGAGTGTAGGGCTATTGTTTGTGATAATGTTAGAGGTGTGAGGAGCAGTGTTGGTTGTGTTGGCAACTGCAGCAGTATCATCCCTTGGAAACCACTGGCGTAACAACTCCACGACTTCATGGACCAGTGCTGCTGCCTCCATTTTGCTTTAGAATCTGTGAATAGGTCTTAGAACTCAAAAGTTACTCTACATGCATATGTATTCTAAATAGTAATGCAAACTTGTTGGCATGTATTACTAGGTTATTGTAGATTAGAAAAAATAAAATGTCTAGGACTATAACTGCAAACAAAGTAACTTACAGAACAGTGCAATATGATAAGGACTACATAAAATATTATACTATTTTTCATTTCTATAATTAATTAGTAAATGTTTTTACAGAGTTCATTGTTAAATTTAACCTATTGAATATAATGTGTTTGAAATTCACTTTCCTTAAGGCAAAGACAATAACTATACTCCTTGCAAAAAAGAACTGTGCTAATTTTAGCTTTAAAAAAAATGAAATATAGGATATATTATAGTATACTTGTATGCCATTGTTATGTCATAAAATAAAGCAAATAAACTGTGTAAAGACATGAATTATTGCTCATTCTACAAAGATATTCAAAAATGTCTTGGACACATTTGTTGTTACCCCTTAGAAAAGATCATAAATAATTGGATCATAGTGATATAAAAAAAAATCTAAAGCAATGTCTGATTTCTATTAAATATGGAATGAACAATGGTGGATGCCAATTTTGTCAGTTTCAAGTTATGTCAAAGAAAACTGTGCATTCTTTGTTTTTTCTGGAGGGGTACCAAGACATTTGAGCACATCTGTATGTGATATATATATATATATATATATAAAGCTCCGGAAAAAATTAAGACATCACTGCACCTTTTTCTTTCCTCTGCAATAAAGTTGAAAAGGAAAGTTTTGATTGAGGAACTGAAGCGTTCAATTTGTTGTGGTCTCTTAATTTTTCCGGAGCTGGATATATATATATATATCCAATTAAATTAAGCCATTTGAAGCAGGAGATAACTGTAAGCAAGCTAGCTACATGACATTCGCTTGCAACATTCTATGTCCAGATAAGAAATGTACAGTCAAGCTAACTTAAGGAGCTAACTGTGTAGAGCGCGAGGACGAAGTGACTGAGGGGGCAGTTAAAAATTTAGAGGGGGCTTATCTTTTTATGCAATTTTTCTATAGGGTATTTAACCCTTTGACGCATATGATCAACCAGTGTGATCAGGCTAGAGTGTTCCCTGAAGCATACGATCACTGGTCAGACCGTGCTTTTATTTATTCAAACAGTGTTTATTAACTTTATTTCCACATTGTAATTGTTTGAAGATCTACACTATGATATTAACAAGGTAGTAAGCGTTCAAATCAGGACAAGAAGGGTTACTTACGTACCAACAGGCAGCCAACACTACCAGTCATATTTTTCTAAAATAAATATAATATGTCTGACAAAATAAAGCATGATATTAGCCACTACAACATCTTACCATATCCTGGGAGAGCTCTCAACCAGTCAAAATCATTGTGTAAGTTACTTTATCTGTTTGTGGACGCTGCTGTTTTTTTACCGACCAAAGATAAAGAAAGGTGATGAGTAACTCTGGGACCAGATGATCATTTACATTTGCTCGTCTTCCAGACAGATTTTCCATCCTGGGAAAACTATAATTTGTCCCTCCCCAATATATCACTGTAAATATATCTATGTTATTTCAATAATATTTATAACACGCAATGAAAGCACTTGATTATAGCACGCTGATTATAGACACTTAATAGCGCGTTTTTAAGTTTCAAAAGATTGCGACCCCCACCCATTGCCTCACTATGGTTTGATTCAGTCCTCAGAAGTGGCACATCATGCAGGTACTATATAGCTACAGTGCATGTGTGGGAATCTGAGGGAGCATGTCTTTGGTGGCTGACTTTCAGTAACTACATCAAACAAAGGATATGTTAGACATTTCTTAACTTCTACTGCTCAGTACAATAGGACACATTTATAACCGTCACCAATCTTAATTTTCGCAGCTTTGAATTAGAGGTCACACTTTGTTAGCTAGCGGTTAGCTGACGTTTGCTAGCTAGCTACAGTAACATCAATCAGTGTTTGCAGCTGTTTGAATTTGAGTGAATGACAAGCTTGCAATGCAATGTATGTAGTGTTCCCTAGCTGGCAAGGTGACTGTGTTTGTGTCAACAATCTAAAAGGCACTCAATGCACGTAGCTAACATGGGGTTAATCCAGTCAGTTTATTTTATGTTGGTAGGGTTCAGATGCACAATAGCTGAATTTGCAGAGCTACAGTAGCGAACCGATGGCGCAAACTAAAACATTATTACAGCACTACTTTTGGTTTCCCAATACGTAATCTTCAAAAATGTATTTTTTCACTGACCGTATTTGTCCATTACTAAATATGGATCAGAATTCATATTTTGTCATAAACTTTTGAGAGCTTCTGAATAATTACGTAAATAAATGATTTACACGCCACCTATTGCCTGATAGTTAGCGTACGTGTCAGGGGCACGGGTGAGGATCCAATCGCGGACTGGGAGCGAGTGGGAAAAGGGCAGGTAGTGTGGACGGGGACGGGAGGTAAGGCGTTTAACGTAACGGCGGCGAAGGGGCAGACGAGCGATAGGCAGAGTGGTCAGGGACGGGCAGAGAGTCGGTACACGGGCTGGCGGCAACAGTACAGTCAGGGAGCAGGCAG
>JACXGI010020415.1:0-11135 GCA_016801175.1 Esox masquinongy | reverse complement strand
GCCTGAAACCCCAAGGAGCATGTTGAAGCACCGTGTCTAGGAAAACCTCCCTAAGAGACAACCGAGCCTGAAACCCCAAGGAGCATGTTGAAGCACCGTGTCTAGGAAAACCTCCCTAAGAGACAACCGAGCCTGAAACCCCAAGGAGCATGTTGAAGCACCGTGTCTAGGAAAACCTCCCTAAGAGACAACCGAGTGGAGGGGGAGAGTAGATATCAGACTGGGGGTCACGTGGAATGGTCAGGTATCATGTTCATCTGCAACACAGCCAGGAGGACTTTGGACAGGGGCAGCAACAGGTCTTTAGAGTACTCGGGAGGTGTGGGCCAAGACCTCATGTCCTCCTAAGTTTAAACGGAGAAGGAGACAAGAAAATGTAGAAAGTGCATTCCTTAGGTTTACAAGGTTTTACAGTGGAGAAGGAGAACTGACCCTACTCCCCCCGGCACATTAATATAGCAGCGTAAACCTTGGGGCTGTCCGGGAGGCCCCGGACAGGGCCCAACAGGCAGGAAGTCAATCCACCCACATTGCCAAGTGTCAACCAAAGGGACACCAACCAACTGCAACCACCCTGAAATGAGGGCCGAGTATTGCCAGCAGAGTTCAACCCAACTGCACAATGGGCACAACGGAGAGACAACAACAAGCCAGTGACTCCGCCCCCCGAATGGCATTGGAGAGAGGGCATCCCAGTGGCGATGAGAGCCCACCTGGCAAGACAGCAAGGGTGGACAGTATCAAGCCTTTCCATTCACCTTCACACCCCTGGGCCAGACTACGCATAATCATAGACCATGCTGAAGAGATGAGTCTTTAGTAGACACTTGAAAGTTTGCACTGAGTTTGCATTTCTAACCTTAATTGGCAGATCATTCCACAGTAGTGGAGCTCTATGAGAGGAAGCCCTGCCTCCAGCTGTTCGTTTAGAAATTCTAGGTACAATTAGAAGGCCTGCATCCTCTAGTCCACAACCCTCTGGTCCCCAACTCTCTGGTCCCCGACTCTCTGGTCCAATCCCATCTGGTCCACAGCCCTCTGGTCCACAACCACAACTCTCTAGTCCACAACCCTCTAGTCCACAACCCTCTGGTCCACAACCCTCTAGTCCACAACCCTCTAGTCCACTCCCATCTGGTCCACAGCCCTCTGGTCCACAACCACAACCCTCTAGTCCACAACCCTCTGGTCCACAACCCTCTAGTCCACTCCCATCTGGTCCACAGCCCTCTGGGCCACAACTCTCTAGTCCACTCACATCTGGTCCACAGCCCTCTAGTCCACAACCACAACCCTCTAGTCCACTCACATCTGGTTCGCAACCCTCTGGTCCACAGCCCTCTGATCTACAACTCTCTGGTCCACAGCCATCTGATCTGCAACCCTCTAGTCCACAGCCCTCTGGTCCACAGCCCTCTGATCCACAACCCTCTAGTCGACAGCCCTCTGATCCACAACCCTCTGGTACACAACCCTCTAGTCCACAACCCTCTGGTCCACAGCCCTCTGATCTACAACCCTCTAGTCCACAGCCCTCTGGTCCACAACTCTCTACTCCACAACCCTCTAGTCCACTCCCATCTGGTTCGCAACCCTCTGGTCCACAGCCCTCTGGTTCACGGCCCTCTAGTCCAGTGGTTCCCAAACCTCTCCTGGAGCCCCCCCCAGCCATTCCATCTATTAGATGGATCCCAGAGCTAGCACACCTGAATCAACTTATTAACTAACTAACAAACCCTTACTTGTTGAATCAGGTGAGCTAGCTCTGGGATACATCTAATAGATGGAATGGCTGGGGGGGGCCCCAGGAGAGGTTTGGAACCACTGCTCTAGTCCACATCCCTCTGATCCTCAGCCCTCTTGTTCACTCCCATCTACTTTACAGCCCTCTAGTCCACTCCCATCTGGTCCCATGCTATATTTAACCCCACATGATCTGTATATCTATACTGTAATCTTGCCTGTCTATTTTTGTGTCTGTCTGTTTGTGTCTTGAGAAGAGCTATGGCTGTATAGCTATGTATTGGACAGTCATACGCTGCACTCCCATCCTCTCTTCTCTTTTCTCCTCTTTTCTCCTCTTTTCTCCTTGCACAATGCTAATTGTCTCATCTGCCCCTGCCTTGGGTCCAGTGGTGACTAATATTGTGACAGTTATGGTTGTTGCTGTTTACGTCTATTTGTTTTATTTGGAAGAATTCAACCACAATTTAAATAGTGGGTTGTGGTGTTCACGGGTAGTTATTAGTGGCAGGTAGAAGCACAGTGTGTTCTCTAGTTCAAACAATGTTGTCACTTCGAGGGACTATTAAAAGGAGTCAATGCAATTCTTACCCAACCAGTTTGTTGGTGGCATTGCTTAACGACACCATAACTCAGTAATTGTAGTGTAGCTGATGAGATCCTAGGAATGGTTCATCTGTGACCATAATTATTTTACAAGAGTGTGGAGTGTTTGGAGTGTTAAGGTCCTGGAATGACAGATTTAAATGTTAGAAACTCCTAAAAGATGTCCCCACGGTAATACAGCAGTTTGGCTGACTGGTACTTGTCTCTGAGGGCTCAGTGGGGTAAACTTGGGTTCCGAGACCTTGTCTTTGGGATGAGTTCAGCTAAGTGGGGCTCATGGGTCTCTGAGTGTTGAGTTCATTTTGGCTGCTTGATGCTTCAGTTTCATCTCTGAGGTTTGAATTTACACAGGCTAACAGGTTCTAAGGTCTCTCAGGATGAGTTCAGTTTGGCTAACAGGTTCTAAGGTCTCTCAGGATGAGTTCAGTTTGACTAACAGGTTCTAAGGTCTCTCAGGATGAGTTCAGTTTGGCTAACAGGTCCTAAAGTCTCTCAGGATGAGTTCAGTTGGGCTAACTGGTTCTAAGGTCTCTCAGGATGAGTTCAGTTTGGCTAACAGGTCCTAAGGTCTCTCAGGATGAGTTCAGTTTGGCTAACAGGTCCTAAGGTCTCTCAGGAGGAGTTCAGTTGGGCTAACTGGTGCTTCTGGGGATTGTGTTCAGATGGGTTGATACTGGTGATAACGTCTCTAAGGATTAGTTTAGCTGGCCAAAGAATTAACTGCTTGTAGATGATTGTACCATATCTACTTCTTCTGTGCTAATATTCTATTTGTCATGTGCACATACTGTAGATGTGTTTTGTTTTAAACCCAGGGGAGCTTCCAGTCATGTTGAAACGGTCCCAGCCAAACAGGACCGTTTGCAGTTCGGTTTGTGGTTTTGTCTTGTTTGTCATTAGACACTGTTCGTGTGTCTGCTCTTGTTGTATTCATTTAGTCGTTACCTCTGTGTGAAGATTGCTCTACAACGCTGTTGCTTGTAATTCCTACGTTCCTGTGAGTAAAGATCCTGTATTTGAACTCCCGTCCTGCCTGCGTCATCACTATACAACAGGTGACACGTAGATTATTATTCTTAATCAGGGAACCTCTACAAGATCTGGAACACACTCCAGGAGGTACAGTAGGCATGGATGTGTCAGCCTCATCCTTTTGCAGAAGATGTCGCAATATGCAGGTACAGTATTCATGGTTGCTGGACTGCTTGGTTGAAAACTGTAGTTAAACTAAAACACAGAATGGCCAGGTTGCGGTTTGCTGAGAAGTACATAAAACACCCTGCAGTGTTCTGGAAAAAGGTTTGGTGGACAGATAAAGCAACGATTAATACGTACCTGAGAGACGGCAAGAGGAATGTGTATAGAAACAAAAAAGGAACTGGCCAATATCCTTGATGAGAAATGCTTTATTTTCCCCAGAATAACAGACAAATGTATAATTTAAGATACCTGTTTAAACAGAGCAACTTCATTTCATGAACAAATACGTACAAAAATTTATAAAGTTAGTAAGAAAAAACACCACTATAAATATACCATGGGTGTAACACATTTTGTAACGCGGGTCTTTGTTATCTGTCCGTGAACGTTCAGTAGAGAGCTTTCCCATGTCCGAGTGAGCAAGGATTGAAAATGTGACAATGTGTTGTGGTGCTTGATACTGTCAAGGTGCTTGATACTGTCAAGGTGCTTGATAGTGTCAAGGTGCTTGATACTTTCAAGGTGCTTGATACTTTCAAGGTGCTTGATACTGTCAAGGTGCTTGATACTTTCAAGGTGCTTGATACTGTCAAGGTGCTTGATACTTTCAAGGTGCTTGATACTGTCAAGGTGCTTGATACTTTCAAGGTGCTTGATACTGTCAAGGTGCTTGATACTTTCAAGGTGCTTGATACTGTCAAGGTGCTTGATACTTTCAAGGTGCTTGATACTGTCAAGGTGCTTGATACTGTCAAGGTGCTTGATACTCTCCCATTCAGGTGTAACAGTCAAACAGCCCGTTAGGTCTGGCAGCATCAGGGACTTTCCAACATGGTGATGAGCTCATACACAACATAACTGGATTTTCTTTTGCTTGCTTTGTACAGAAAAACCGTGGATTACCTGAGTGAGTAGTGGGGGGAGAGAGAATGAGAGAGTGACAGAGAGAGATGGACAAGAAGAGAGAGAGGGAGAATGAGAGAGAAAGAACTGTAAGTTCATTATCCTCCTTGCATTCTACTGTATTTACTTTACCACTTTATTGCTCTGGCAATATCTGCAAATTGAATGTCACGGCAAAGAAGTAATCTGAATGTGAATTTGACGGAGAGGCGGTGTGCTGACGGAGTCAGGGTTAATCCACAGACATCTAGAACCAGGGAGCAGTGAGTCAGGACATCGGGCCTCTTCCTCTCTGGTAGTTTATCGATTGCATCCCAGTGGAACTCTGTATTCGCTAGGTGGTACACTAGTCGGTCTGATTTAGTCCACTGGGCAAGGCATAAGGATGCAATTTGGGACGTATATCCATTAAATCGCTGAGCTGAAAGGATCTGTTTAGGAGACAGGCTCCTTTGTCAGGGCCTGAATAGGGAGCCTCAACACGGAGGATTAGGAAACACCCTAACATTCTGAATAAACCTCGGTAGCCTGTCCTAGAACTAATACCATTAATTCAGACTTTTCATTCAACAATTGTTGTCTTTTTTCCACTTTTTTAATCAGAGGACTGAACTTCATAACTTTGCTATTGTCCGATGTAGCGGTGTTAGAGAGGGACTCTTAAAGACCTGAAATTTAAATCAGCATTTGACAGTCACACATGGCGGCAATACAGAACAAGTTGAAACGTTAATGATTTATTACCGTGTAGCAATAAGAGCTCCACTTTCTGATATCATCCCTGGGGTGGGGTTTCATACATCCCCATCTCTGATGTCATCCCTGGGGTGGGGTTTCATACATCCCCATCTCTGATGTCATCCCTGGGGTGGGCTTCATACATCCTCATCTCTGATGTCATCTCTGGGGTGGGGTTTCATACATCCACATCTCTGAGGTCATCTCTGGGGTGGGTTTCATACATCCCCATCTCTGATATCATCTCTGGCGTGGGGTTTCATACATTCACATCTCGTCACTAACCTAGGAAGAACGGGGTGTTTTTGTAGCCCAGAAGAGATACAGTGGAGATTGGAAAAGTACACAATGATGACAGAGGAAGTGAGTGTTCTCCACACAGTCACAACACAGTCTAACCTACATCAGGTTTAAAGCAAATAGTAGTATATTCTATCTCATACTCTTAAACATAAGCCATCCTAACAGAGGAGGTCATAATTTGTCATTCCTGTGAAACAAGATGTTGTCCGACGTCTAAGATGTCTTCGACAGACTGACAAACCAACAGACAATCTTACAGTACAGCCAGACTGACTGACTGATATTTTAGCACTGTGGTATGAAGCCAGGGAAGAGAGTCCTTCTGACAAACAGACACACTGAGGTTGGGAGAGAGCTGTTTATTAAGGAGCTGTTTTGGGTCCGTCCTTGTCGAAAGGAAATAAAGCACATCATCATTTCATCCAGGGACAGCCCAAGAGCATTGTGATCCTAGCCAACAAACACAAAACACACAGGCAGCATTATCACACACACAAAATTCAAACACACACACACTCTTACAACCCGTTTCCAAAGAAGTTGGGACGCTGCGTAAAATGGAAATAAAAACAGAATGCAATGATGTGCAAATCATTTATCCCTATATTTAATTGAAAATTGTACAAAGACAACATATCAAATGTTGAAACTGAGAAATGTTATTGTTTTTGGAAAAATACATGCGCATTTTGAATTTGATGCCAGCACCATGTTTCAAAAAAAGTTGGGATAGGGGCATGTTTACCACTGTGTTGCATCACCTCTTCTTTTACCAATACTCTGTAAGCATTTAGGAACTGAGGAGACCAATTGCTGTAGTTTTGAAAGAGAAATTTATTCCCATTCTTGCTTGATAAAGGATTTCAGCTGCTCAACAGTTCAGGGTCTCCTTTGTCATATTTTTCGTTTCATAATGCGCCAAATGTTTTCAATAGGGGACAGGTCTCGACTGCAGGCAGGCCAGTTTAGCGCCCGGATTCTTTTACTACGGACTCATGCTGTTGTAATATGTGCAGAATGTGGTTTGGCATTGTCTTGCTGAAATAAGCAAGGCCTTCCCCGAAAAAGACGCTGTCTGGATGGCAGCGTGCAGTATGTTTCTCTAAAACTTGTATATATTGTTCAGCATTAATGTTGCCTTCACAAACGTGCAAGTCACCCATGCCATGTGCACTAATGCACCCCCATACCATCACGGACGCTGGATTTTGAACTGTGCAATGATAACAAGCTGGATGCTCCATCTTCTCTTGAATCCAGAGGACACAGCATCCTTGATTCCAGAAAATAATTTTAAATTTTAATTTGTCAGACCACTGGACAGTTTTCCACATTGCCTCAGTCCATCTTGAATGGACAGAGAAGGCGGTGGTGGTTCTGGATCTTGTTTATATATGGTTTCTTCTTTGCATGGTAGAGTTTTAACTTGCATTTGCTATTTTGCCGGAGCAGTCTTTCACAGAGTGGAGAATCCCTCCCCGTCCTCACTTCTGACAGACCCATCCTCTCTGGAATGATCTTTTAATACCCAATCATGTTACTGACCTGTTGCCAATTGACCTAATTAGTTGTGTGGTTTAGGTTTTTTGCATTATACAACTTTTCAAGTTTTTGTTGCCTCTGTCTCAACTTTTTTGAAACAAAGTGGGCATATATTTTTCAACAAACAATAAAACGTCTCAGTTTCAACATGATTGATTTGTTGTCTTTGTACTATTTTCTATTTAATATAGTGTTTAAATGATTTGTTTTTATTTACATTTTACACAGCGTCTCAACTTTTCTGGAAACAGAGTTGTATTCACTTACTCAGTATTTCTTTTGTTGAGGCAGTTCTGGTTCGGGTGAGTTCTATTAGGTTTTTGGTCTGGCTGTAAAGAAAGGTCTCTCGTAGAACATAGAACAGGGGGTGTCAACCTGCAGTTAGGGGCTGACGGCCCCTGAAACACACACCAATTAACTAACGCACAATAAAACATTGCTGGCCCTCTTTCATTACAGGATAAACGGCGGAGATGTGTCCATGCTTTCTGCCATTAATAAGGTTAATGGTTATTGGCTGAGAGAGACCATGCAGTCACACCGGGCCTGATCGATGGACGGTACGCATCCTAACTGGAACACCATTTCCTGCGTACTGTGATGATTTTGTCCCGGGCCCATTGAGGGAATGTACATCATAGGGAACCAGAGGTTTTCTCTGTCCTGTGGACACGGTAGCTCAATAGTATTTTGATAAAGGGCATTCAGCGTTATTTCAGCCCTGTAGTGTCTGCAAGGGGAATAGCAGAATCAATGTATTTACCACCCTTTCCAGCTATTTAGATAGCAGCTAGCCAGCCTGGAAATCTAGCTAACATTATAGGCATGGTTTGGCATTCCCGTTTTTATAGCCCATCCTGTCCTTGGTATATAACAGTTTTTTTATGTGTCGAATGCTTGTGGCACCAGAGAGATCAGTAGCATTTGTAATGTGGAAATTGAACCTTTAACATCACAACGTGGATGAAGCGCAACGTGTGTGTACCCATCCACAAAAAAAGCTAGATTTAATTACACATAAAAAAAACTGACGATAGGACTCGAGCAGTGAGTTAAACTTACTATTACTGGTTATTTTTCCTATTGGTTTTGTTTCACCCCTGATGGCTAACCTCTGGATAGGTGGTAAGCCGGTGATGGATGTTAGATCAGTTGTTTCTTTATACCATGGAGAAACCTGTAAAATACACTCATATAAAACAACGATTCCCATCTGGCCGCTTTGTACTGTTGCAGACGTTACTCCTCAGGGAGTTACCGGTTGTACCTGGCTGGTTTTGGTGCACTGCAGCCCTGGGCTGCGTGGAGAGGAGGAGTGAGAGAGAGAGAGGAGGAGGGAGAGAGAGAGAGAGGGGGAGAGAAAGGAGCGACTGTATTGATATTGAGAGACATACTCAGATTCCCATTGCTGGCTTTTCATCATCTTCAAGTCAAACCAAACAGGCTTTATTGGCATGGGAAACGTGTTTACATTGCTAAGCAAGTCAAATAAAACATTTAAATAAAAAAGTTCAGCAGTTGTAACATAAAAAAGTTAAATATTCCACACACAAATGTTTCAAAAGGAGGAAGGACATTTAAAATGTTATATTATTGTCCACTGTAACAATATGCATATATTTAATAATAATGATGGAAAATAAACAGATATGTATCGGTTAACTTTACAGTTTGGTTGGGCTCCGCTAGTTGCCCTTTTATCATGGCATGGGGTTACGAATCTTGTTGCTTTGCCCTAACATATATTACGTTTTTTCAAGTTTTGTTTGCTTCCAAGTTCTTTGTGTGCCTGTCTGATCTGAGGGAAATACTAGGTGTGTCTTATCTGATCGTAGGTTTTGGCACAAGGTTCAAAAGTGCAGCTTTTGGTTTAGTCTGTCCCTCTGTCTCTCACTTCTATCTGTCTGTCTATCTCCTTCTACTCCCTGTCTGTCTGTCAGCATGTCAAATCCATGCGCCTGGTGTTAAGAGCATGTTAACGTTGTTCAAATTCATGCGCCTGGTGTTAACAGCATGTTAACGTTGTTCAAATCCATGCGCCTGGTGTTAACAGCATGTTAACGTTGTTCAAATCCATGCGCCTGGTGTTAACAGCATGTTAACGTTGTTCAAATCCATGCGCCTGGTGTTAACAGCATGTTAACGTTATTCAATTCCATGCGCCTGGTGTTAACAGCATGTTAACGTTATTCAATTCCATGCACCTGGTGTTAACAGCATGTTAACGTTATTCAATTCCATGCGCCTGGTGTTAACAGCTAGCTAACCAGTTTCTAGGCTGCCTATGTTACATGAGCAGAGCAGAGCATGGAAAAATACAAAAACAATACTTAGAGGGAAAACATACCTTTCTAGCAGTAGAGACGTCTTCGTTGCAGCATCTTACGGTGAGTGACATGCATTTCCCAGGTCCGTGACACAAGCTACTGACATTCCTCCTGTTCTCAGTCACCCACATGGGTCACTTGTCTTGCCAAACTTGTTAGTTATACGGCAACATTTCTATCCATACCTTGGACACATAACCAAATTAACCAGTCACCACAGGATGTTGCCAGTGTCTAATCATAGCCAATTATTCTAACGAGCTGGCTAATATTTACATTAGAATGTGCCCCAGATGCTAGCGGCGTGTACTAACATTAGCTAGCAATCATCTTAAAGACAAAAAAGCACTTTTTCACTCAATTGTTGAGATTACTCAAATTCTGTGGCTAGTTGGCAACAATGTTTTTGGGATACGAGAATGTAGATTTGTACTTTACATTTGAGATCATAGAATTTGTACGGCATGTGCATTGTTTTGGTCAGGCTGTTCGGAGTTCATACTTTCCATCACTGTACATCTTCACTGAGTGATCATCCTACTTCTGACACTGTGAATAACAGGGAATTGTCAAAGGCTTCAAAACTCATTAAGCCAATCCGATTGCAGATATCTCAGAACCCTTTTTACAAGCTCCTATAAACACAGTTTGGCAGCAGTAGAAAGAGCTTGAAATGTTGATTATAATCTCGTTATGCTAGTAAGTCAATGCCCGTATTATAAAACCTCCTTATCGTAATTTTTTTTTTTTTAAGGATTCCTTAAGTTGAGTGTCTCCCACATAAGCCTCGCGAAGTAAGGGCGCCTGATTGTCCGGAGCAGGAAGAACCTTCCTGGTTGACACATTATTTCCACCTTGAAGTGAGCGTAGAATGTGTTGAGCTCGTCTGGGAGGCAGGCCTTGGGTGGCACCTGGATGTGTCCCTGTGATCCACGGTGTAATTCACATGCGTCACAAGCCAGGAGGCAGACGTTGGTTTCAGTCAGAGCCTGTTTATCCCTTTTTGGGTCTCACGAGGGATTTTCGAAGCTCATACCTGCTACCTTTGTAAGCGGTGCACGGCACTGGGTTGTTAGGGCATAATCTGCTGACACACACAGCTGCATACTTCAGTACAATCTTTAAGATGGATTCCACTGCTGCTGTTGCTCCTATCAAGGTCTCCTGCTAACCTTGGAGAGAAAAAGCACTGCCACGGACTGTCTGGGGAGAGTAAGGAGGGAGAAACATTTTGGACAGAGAGAAGGAGGAAAGGAGAGGTGGAGAAAAAGTGAATGTGGTGCCTCACTAGACATGTCAGTTTACTGACCTCCAGCACAACTCTCTCTGGACGGGGTGTGTTGTGGGAATGTGGTGTAATTCTGCTCAGCGGATGTGAGGTGAGTCAGATGTAACAATTTCTGAGTTGTTAGTCTTTGTGGGTGTGTGTGTGTGTGTGTGTGTGTGTGTTTGTGTGTGTGCGCGTCTGTGTGCATCCACAAAATAAGCTCCAGCAGAGGTGTCTGCAGGTGTGTGTCTAAGAGAAGGAAAATCCTGACCATGTGTGTGTCCTTGAAACATCCCTTCCTCCATCCATCCCTCTGATCTCTCACACACACACACACACACACCCACCCACCCCCGCTGAGCCGTGACATGGTACTGACAGTGTGTAGGGCAGCAGGGAGAGAGCTCTGGTGACATCGCTTGGCTCCCTGGGCTTTTCAACCCTCGGCACTGACTACTACCACGCCGCTCCGGCACTGACTACTACCACGCCGCTCCGGCACTGAC
>JACXGI010020414.1:0-10995 GCA_016801175.1 Esox masquinongy | reverse complement strand
GGGGGGGGGGGGCAAGGACTGCCAATGAGGTGGCCATGAATAAGATTTAGAAGCCGAGACACAAGGACAAACAGAAGTTCCACAGGAGTAAAACTGAACAAGGACGATTCCTTCCTGTGTTATTTTGGGGTCGTATGGATGGAAACTTTGCTCCATGTTAGCCCAAAATACTACAGGAAGGAATTTTCCTGATTGAGTTTTGCTCCAATGATAGCTCTGACTTGAAAGTGGAAAACAAAGGTGATTAGTTGGGTTTAGGTAATGAAAGCACCTACTGACAATGGCTGGGGTTGCAGCGTGGGATGGTGCAGTAAGCATTACCAGGGTTGGACATCTGATTGTCAGACAGGATTCCTATGTCAACTCCCACTGTAGCGACTCCTGGTGGTGGGTTGTGTCGTGACGAGGGAACAATGCAAAGATTGTTGGCCTAATCCTAGACAACAACCAGTTGTCCTCTGCACCCACGTAAAGTGGTGACGTTGGGCCCAGGGGCAAGATGTCTTCATGAGGTTGTCATATTAATCCAGAGGATTGTTATCCATTAATCCAGGGTATTGTCATCTTGCATGTGGACTACTGAAACTCGTTGACATGTCCCCGGCATGTCCCACTAAACCACTACCTTTCATTCAGAATGTGACAGCCAGCCTGGTGTCCACCCAAGCTCAGTTTTTTGCTAATCTTTTGAAAAGTTAGGGCTTCAGAAGTTTGCTGAAAATGGGCAGGGAGTCTGCAGAAGCTGGTTACAGGATAGAGAAGACATTTGACTGGCCTGAGCGGGATCTACCAGTCGGGAGTGAATTGCCCAAAGACCAGACATGGCAAAACTAGAGCTCAGGTATTGTGGGGAAAGTTCCAGGGATGTCGCCAGACATGCAAAATAAAAAGTGTGGTAGGCAAAGCATGCGCCGTGATCACAAAGCATATGTTTGTTGACGATCATCATGCAAACTAGTGTATGCGCGTTATTTGGCAGACTCATTAGATCAAAACATTTAAAGATCTATTTTTGGAACAGACCCATCAACAAGGGACAAGGTTAACCTATAAATCCTTGGAAGAAGCTGTAATGGAGTAGTCTTGTGAAACATGGAAGGTGTAAATACACGGCGTCCTTACCTGTGTCAATATAACTAACACAGAAGTTAACAACTGATGTTGATAGCTTACAGCTAAGTTTACATTGCCACTTGTGTTCTGTAGCTCAGTATAGCTGATTCAGTCCCGCAAACAAATACAAGTGAAATGCATTGAGGTTATAGTACAATTGGTCAGTGAGGATGGGTGTGAATTGAGGCTGTAAAATATTCTTATCTTGAGTGCAGTATTATTAACAAACGCCCTTGTCCTCTGAGGCTGAGGCATTCATCATGACACACTGGCCAAACGCAGCTCTCGATTGCTCTCAGCAAATTAACCTTCACATCAAATAACTATTGGCCTTGAATAAAGGTAGCAGATGATTGCAGCCCATGGTGGTCTACACTCCAACCTTGTGTACTGCAACAACATGGTGGTCTACACTCCAGCCTTGTGGACATGTACTGCTGCAGCATGGTGGTCTACACTCCAGCCTTGTGGACATGTACTGCTGCAGCATGGTGGTCTACACTCCAGCCTTGTGGACATGTACTGCTGCAGCATGGTGGTCTACACTCCAGCCTTGTGTACTGCTACAGCATGGTGGTCTACACTCCAGCCTTGTGGACATGTACTGCTGCAGCATGGTGGTCTACACTCCAGCCTTGTGAACATGTACTGCTGCAGCATGGTGGTCTACACTCCAGCCTTGTGAACATGTACTGCTGCAGCATGGTGGTCTACACTCCAGCCTTGTGAACATGTACTGCTGCAGCATGGTGGTCTACACTCCAGCCTTGTGGACATGTACTGCTGAAGCATGCTGGTCTACACTCCAGTCTGAATCATGGGTTTGAATCCAACTTACTGCTCTTTCAGCAAAAAACTCTATTCTTTCAACTTCCTGCCTATCAAGCATAAAATACCTGAAAAAATATCTTTAAAAACAATACATGATATATCCATGACATTCAAGCAGGCAATATCAGGATACCTGTAATTTTGAAGTGGAAAAATATTATATTTTACCTTTATTTATACCAAGAAATCAACTGAGACCAAGATCTCTTTCACGAATGAGCCCTGTATTACAACAATACAAACACATACAAAATGCAAATAAAATATACATTAAGAAAAACAATCACAATTTACAATAGAAAGATATAAGAAATATAGATAGAATACAATAGAATTTCATAAGAACTATGTCTCATGGGCACTTAAAGATTAAACTTAAAATCACTCTGTGTGGCGTTCCACAAGTGTGGCAGTTTTACCCAGTTCTGGCCCTCGGTAACTCTCGCACTATCCTGTCTTGAGAGTGTGTTAAAATCATATTACATGAATGGTATTGCAACAAACAGTATTCAAAATGACATCTTCTACAGAGTGATTTCTAGGAAGTCAAAATATGCATTACACTGTGTTGAGGGCTGTAAAGAAAAAGAAACCACATTAGTAATCCATAACCGTCTTCAAGGGAATAGCAGGTATCTAATACATGACCTAAACAGCCAGGCTTGATGTTGGGGAGACTCCAATCATGGCCTTGGTTTTTTCAATTTTCTTACCCAGACAAAATATGATACTAGACAGAAAGCCTGATATTATGGCAAATTGGGTTTCTTTCTCAACCTCACAGGGACAAATGGAGTCCAGGAGTCCAGGAGATTTCAGGCGTCCATGCTCATCAGCGAGACTTTCCTCCGTGCCTCGCGGCAGAGCCGCGCCAGTTAACCCTGATTGGAGGCAACTTGATGGGCTTGGAAAGATAATGAACAACGTATTATGGTCCAAGAAGTACTTTAAAATGTCTCACAGCACTTCACGTGTTGTTTATCCTGTGCCTCACCTTTGTTTGAACGTGTCACAGACATTTCAGATTGACGTTCTATGCTGTTTTAGAGGATGGCAAAACACTTCTGGTTAAGTCAAATGCAAGCAGCTGGAAAATTAACCTAATATCATAAGCTCAGGCTGGGGACATATGTGAATAGGGTGCTTACACTTACACAAAGCCAATGTGAAGCTAATGGAAAACACACCCTTCAAAGCCTACCTGAAGGAAATGGAAAGCACTCCTTTCAAAGCCTACCTGAAAGAAATGGAAAGCACACCTTTCAAAGCCTACCTGAAGGAAATAGGAAACACACCTTTCAAAGCCTACCTGAAGGAAATGGAAACCACACCTTTCAAAGCCTACCTGAAAGAAATAGGAAACACACCTTTCAAAGCCTACCTGAAGGAAATGGAAAGTACACCTTTCAAAGCCTACCTGAAGGAAATGGAAAGCACACCTTTCAAAGCCTACCTGAAGGAAATGGAAAGCACACATTTCAAAGCCTACCTGAAGGAAATGGAAAACCCACCTTTCAAAGCCTACCTGAAGGAAATGGAAAACACACCTTCCAAAGCCTACCTGAAGGAAATAGGAAACACACTTTTCAAAGCCAACCTGAAGGAAATGGAAAACAGTTTTCTATTCCTATGTGAAGAAAATGAGAAACACACTCTTCAAATCCTATGTGAAGGAAATGGGAAACAAACTTTTGCTACCTGTAGGTAACAGCTTTACAAGCCTGGAGAGCAGCATCATCTTATAATCCTTTGATTTTATCATCATGTTCTGTTGTTATCAAATATTGCTTAAAGGGACAGTTAAGTATTTTGGCAAGGAGGCCCAAAGCCTACTTCCCCAGAGACAGATTCATGCGTGGATATCATTTTATGAAGTAGTTTAGAATTAGTTCTTATCTAACATATTTGCACAGTTGCAAACTAGCTGCAGCACACTGTCAGGATCACTATGGGAACAGCTGTTCCATAGACTTCCTGTCTTTGAACTAAACTAGTCCCAATATTCTTGTGAAACTATGTTTAATTTTAAACAAAATGGCACTGACAAGTTAATCCTGACTCTGGGGAAGAAGATTAAGAAGAATAAGGACTTACTTGCCATCCATTTAAATAATGTTGTTGAGTTTGAATCACCTTGCTGTGATTGTTTTCGATTCTGCAGCATTGTAAAAACCGGCTTCATAGCTTGACAATTGATAACCTATAAGGATTTCTTGAGATCACAAACCTCCTCAAGCCCTCGATGTTCACACTGAGAAAAGTGACTTTTCTTCTCAAAATTCAATCAGCTTATTCTAGAATGTCTTCTTCATCTGCAATCTAAGGACAGACAATTGCTATTTTTTATGGGTAACAAGCATGATGTAAAGCCTACACTGTCTGGCAAGAATGTCTGTCTCTAATCCAGGGATATGAACCAGTCACTGAAGCTGCGGCCTCGTGATGAAATTTGAATTGCAACTGGGTCATTCCATGAATCAGGTATGATTTCAAACCCTCTGACCTTGTAACTTTATTTGCATACAATGAATTGTGATAATCTATAATATCAGAAAATATTTTATTTTCGTCTGACAAAAAAACTGTAATGTCCTTGTAGGCCTTCACTAAACTGGTTCTTAAAATATGACTAATAAAACTTAGACAGTATGCAGTAGTCCACACCTGGAAAGGCTTTTTAGAATAACTGGGGCGAAGTCTGGAGCCATGCTAGATCCTTGATGTGTTGACATCGATGTTTGAGGGGAGCACGTGGCTGAACATGGGAAGAAAAATGATGCAAATCAGCCTCCCTGACTGCATTGCTTCCCGTTCCCCTTTTTGTTGGTTTGTATGGGTGTATTGTAATGGATTTAAAATAGGATGTTTTTCAGGAGACAAATGCAATACAAGAAACCTCACAAAGAATGGGGATGTGTTCATTTACTCTGGAATACAGAAAAAATTGAAGGCCAGGCCTTTATTAAATCCATTATAAAACAGTTTGGTTGTGTTTTCACTATGCTCACTCAACCCAGATCCATGAAGAACCAACCACTTTTCTACCTTGTGACGCACACACCACTGCATATGAGTGTCTGCTAAATGACTACAGTGTAAGCAGGACACGCGCATGACATATGTATCCACCTCTCTGTGAGACCCACTTCAATGTCCCGCTGAATGTCTGCATATATCCCAAGACTCAACCAGCTCTACATACTGCAGGCTGAACAGTGCCTGGATACACTTCTTATTCTAGAATGATGTCAATGAAAAGCCATTATATTTCTATATCTGTATTTTTGCAAGTACACTATCGAGGGGGGCGGTCTTGATAATGTCTTGCAAAGTAGAGGACCAGAGTTCACGCCCAGTGTAGTGAGAGGCGAACTGCCAGGGACGAAGCTATACTGTAGGCAACAGTGCGTTTGATGTCGATTTCACTGGTGCCGTGACCCGAATAGGAAGTTGAGCTCAGCTCGATGGCTGGGGTTGCTCACTGTGTAGCGAGTTTAGACGGGAAGAGTGTAAAGGAGTTAAGAACGTACTATAAGCTCACCCTGCAGGTAACTTGAAATGGGGCTCTACAAATGGTACCTTTTGTATAGCTCAAACGGTTGGAATGTTGTCAAGTGCGCGTCGTGTGGAGCTTGTCAAACTGTCAGGGAGAAAGCTAAACTGATAGATAGCTTGTGAAACTGCCCTGCTAGATTATGGTGATGTGTACAAACCATGCCTCAGCTTTTGTACTGAAATATTTAAATGCCGTTTATCTTTAAATGCCTTACATTTTATCACTGGTACAAATTGTCGCACACATCACTGTCTATTATATAATTCAGTTGGCCAGGAGTCACTGACCTCTAGAAGGGCCAGACATTGGTTGATACTTTTTTTTTTTACAGAAGGCTGTCATGCAAAAACCTCCTGACAGAAAAGTTAGATGGAAGAACAACAGTTACCAAACATGCTCTCATGACTGGATAGTGCTGGAGATACCATGGCCTTTTCAGCACTAGGTAAAACTACTTTAGAATATTTTGCCCCACACTCTTGGAACACCTTTAATAGTGATCTTAAGTTAGATGTTTTAATGCCTATAAGGTGACTAAATGTCTTATGAATAATCTTTTTTTTTCTGGGTTTTTAATTGTTGTAATATAGGGCTCAGGTGGGAAAGTCACCGAGGCCTCAGATGACTTTGTATAAAAAAAGTAAAATGTTTTTGGGGGAATGGTTCCAGTTCTAATGGTTTTGATAAGTCTCCTCACAGTGTTTCTAACTCTGGCAGTCGTCATGAAGGCAGATGATGAGTGATTTGAAAAAAATTTATATTATAAATTTTTATATTTATATTATTTAGATTATATTCAAGCAAGCTGGTACAATTCAAACTACACTGGGTCAGTGACTTGATCGGTTTGAGTGATGACAACAAAATCTTGTCAGGTATATACTTTCAGGCTGAATCCTAGACTAAATTTTTAAAAGTTTTTATGATTGTGAATTATGACTGTGATTTCTTTGTTTTTCTTATTATTTGAGTGCCTGTATTTGTTTATATTGCCTATTGTAATTTTTAAATAACAACTTGCTGCTGCCTGACTTGGCCAGAACGCTCTTGGAAAAGAGATTTTAAATCTCAATGAGCCTTTGCTGGTTAAATAAAGGTTTAATAATGACAGGTTTAATAATTTCAAAAAGGTTTTGAATAATGACAGCACATTGTATTTACAGTGGGATGAGAACCAAGGTCCCCAGTCCTTAGTCTTGTCGTAGCCCAACCCCCAAGCTTTTCATAGGATCACAATAATGACCGTGCAATACTAACGGCAATTCTGAAAGCCCACGTACTCCTGAAGAAGATATTATATTCACACAGTGTTTTAAGGACTTTTTAGTAAGATACATTTCTCTGAGCTGTTGTACTGTTCCGACGACCTGTTCAGTTTTATTAATGTTTACTGTTTTTGGGTTAATAAATTGCCAACCATTGTCCTCATGACAATGGGTATAAAATGCAACGTTCATAGAATATAAAAATATAATATCTGAAATGCAATTTACTGATTTTAGTTTAAACTAATTAAACTATACTTTCCATTTAAAAAACAGATCACACTTGACACACAATGTGTCATTCTATGTCATTAGGGTAGCAAAAGCGTGACATTTTATAAAAACGATAAACAGCATTTGAAGTTATTTAACTAATAAAGAAGTATAGATGTTACTCATTATATTTTAAAATTGTATCTTTGACTATTTCCATATCTGCCAGGCTTGAATAAACTCTGTCTATATCAGAAGAAAATGCATGATAACAAGAGGGCTTTGATGGAGGTAAAACACAGAATGTCCTTCAAGTTGTGGAGGCGTTAAAAATGATCCACGTCTAAATCATACTGATTTAATGGAAAGGCCCTCATTTAACTCCACCAGACACAGTTCACAGGCCGACAACGCGACGCTCAACAGTTTTGAGCCTTGGCCTTCTATTGTGGCTTGTTTTCAGTCCAGGATGCTGCCTCTGTCCTGGGAAGTCCATCACACCCCCCCCCACCCCCACTAAACAAATTCATATTTTTCTTTTTTGAAAGAACAGAAGATCTATCTCGGAGACCTTAATGATAACCTTTCCACAGTAGTGCACAATACAGTTTCGAGGTCTTACATGGCAACGGATATCTCGGAGACCTTAATGAAGTATAGAAGCAGTGGTCTCTTAATTTTTTCCGGGGCTGTATATAAGTACTTTTTGTTTAATTACTTTTTTGGGGAGACAGGATGCTCCAGTCACCTTCTATATTCTATTATTCTAATGACAGGACATTTAGAAGTACAGAACGGGAGACGGTTATGGAAGGATACATAGAGGAAGAGCAATCGGCCCGACAGGGTCTCGAACCTGTATTGCCAGTGGGAATCCAATAAACCACACTGGGAAATTTATAAATGATTGTTACTTTGGAAATAGTGTAGGGCAATAGTATGAGCAGATGTTTCCATTGCATTTCCTATTTAAAGAGCAAGCTTTACAAGCCCATTATGTCACTGAATGGATTATGGTGATGAACATACGTGTTGGGTGGCAACATTTGAAAATCCCCATGTGTTGCACCAAATTGTAAATCTTTGTCCATGATGGCATTTTGGATCACTGCGAGCCTTAGGAATTTAATAGGAGCTTTTTCCATATTGCTGATTATTCACATTTTGTCTATTAACTGTTTTAAAATCCTGAGGAACTGAATTTACCCAGGAACCTATGTCACATGGTTGTGATGCTCATTGTCAGTCAGTGACAGTAACACAAATGTCACAGAACTTACTAGAGAAGAATTAGCCACAGGGAAAAAAAAAAGTATTTTAGGTGCGAAGGTGTAGCCTCACAAAGCCAAGTGATCTGGTGTGTGGCATTTCCTGCAAGCTTGGTGGATCAGTTGTCTTTGCAGGGTAAGCTGATGAGACTGGTTTCATTAGAGAAGGATATAAAGAATTTGTTTTCTTCCAACTGAAATTTGGTTGTATATATGTATATAAATGAAATAAATAGTGTATATATATATATATATATATATATATATATAATACAATGTCACCTATTGTTTTTTTTCGTAGTGTGTTGTACATTTCCCTGAGTCTAGTATATTCTGTTGCTTCCATTCAATCAAGCCACAATACTACGGGGATATAAAATGGTCAAAGTTCATATGAACTATCTGGACTAACCTCTGATCGGAGATGTTGGCTACACAGTGTTGATTTATGAGTCCACGACCATCTATAATTGCAAGAAATTGAACTTGTCAGTTTTTAATCAATGTTCAGACATGCATTGATCCCTTGAAACTCTGCCTTCCATAATGGATATGTGAAGTCATGCGGTATGAATTTTAACAAAAAAAATGTTGTGTAGTCTTAAATCAATCAGAGTTCATCATAAATTGTTTCCTGGACTGACCTGACAGGAAACTAAGTATATGCAATTATCAAGTAATGTCAGTTAAGGTAAATAATCCACAGTATTGCAGTCACTAGGCATATTTTGACCATGATGAGAAGTTTGATCGCCTGACGCGTGCTGAGCACAGGTGGCTAAACTGAGCTACAACTAAGTACTGTGCCATCAGGCTTTCCCTAATCCATCTGATAAACTCCTAATGTGCCTGTCCCAACATTGATCAAGCTCTGTTAATATTAACCACCGTTGTAACAGAGCAATCCCTCCCCACAGATCCACACACACGTTTGCAGGAAAAGACAGCCACTGCATATGTACACCGCAGACAAGGCAGCTGGCCCAGATCAGGGTTAGGAAGCTTTGCCACTCCCGTCAGCTGTCTTGCATTCTAGAACAGGCTTCGGGGAGCTAGCTAACAGGTCCCTGAGAGCTTGTCAAGCAACATCTCTCCCACCTCCAAATTAAACACATAACTACCACAGCAACCTGACTGAGACAAAGTCTTCACTGTAATGCAAGTCACAAAAACATGTCTGTGAGAGCATTGCTAATGGTGTTCTCCACATTGAAGCCACTATGAAGTCAACAGACATACTGCACACATCCCCACTAGACTAGTTTGAAGTCAACAGACAAACTGCACACATCCCCACTAGACTAGTTTGAAGTCAACAGACAAACTGCACACATCCCCACTAGACTAGTTCGAAGTCAACAGACAAACTGCACACATCCCCACTAGACTAGTTTGAAGTCAACAGACAAACTGCACACATCCCCACTAGACTAGTTTGAAGTCAACAGACAAACTGCACACATCCCCACTAGACTAGTTTGAAGTCAACAGACATACTGCACACATCCCCACTAGACTAGTTTGAAGTCAACAGACATACTGCACACATGGGATGAAGCCGAAGACCAGTGCCAAGGTGCAGTGCTGTCTTCCGGGAGAGAACCAAAGCCATGGCCTTGATGGGCTTTCAGACGACTGCCGTCTGCCTCCCAGTTCCTGCGGCGTATAAAATAAGTCCTGCCTTTGAGGAACATGATAAATGGGCTCCATTTTGCTGGCTTGCCAGTGCCACACTCTCCCATCTCAGGAACATTTTACCTCTCTTCCTTACATCTATCTTACCTCTATCTCTGTTTACCAGCCAGTGTGATGAAACAGCCAGGGACATGAGGCAGGCCACCTTCAGTGTGGAGATGTCCTAATAACCTCTTGGATTTCACTATCAACAGACCAAGATGTTTGAATATAAAAAGGTACTTATTTTCTAGGCTACCGGCATGAGGAATCCCATTCCTGTCTCCCAGCACAGAGGCAAAGATTTACCTCAGCTCATGAGGAATCCCATTCCTGTCTCCAAGCACGGAGGCAGAGATTTACCTCAGTTCATGAGGATCCCATTCCTGTCTCCCAGCTCGGAGGCAGAGATTTACCTCAGCTCATGAGGAATCCCATTCCTGTCTCCCAGCACGGAGGAAGAGATTTACCTCAGCTCATGAGGAATCCCATTCCTGTCTCACAGCACGGAGGCAGAGATTTACCTCATCTCATGAGGAATCCCATTCCTGTCTCCCAGCACGGAGGCAGAGATTTACCTCAGCTCAGCTCTCCTCCAGGGACAAAGACTTAGACCAGATTTAAGATGAAGTCCATTCCTTTCTTGGATTGCATTATTAAAAAACATGTTTGAAAATAAGTATGTATTTGTAGATTGAAACAATGCCCATGTCATGATGCGAAAGCCTTTACTGGTTACTGTGATTGCTTCTTTACATATCTGGTAAAACTCCAATGCCAAATGTGTTGTTTTTCACATCGCTGGCAATCCATTGCTGATTATTACCGACGATCACAAATAAATATTTAAAATATCTGGACTTCTCAGTCAGGAAACCTTGTCTTATGAGGTAACACTTCTGAATGGAATGTATTCCACAGCCAGAGTTAATCAGAATTTAATATCCCCATCACTTGTAGGGGCAGATAGGCTGGCAGGCAGCACCATTTCTGTCTATATATATACAGGCTGCCTGTCACATCACTACGAAAACTCTCCCACTGCTCATCACAACGTCTCTCCCACTGCCCGTCA
>JACXGI010020413.1:0-11142 GCA_016801175.1 Esox masquinongy | reverse complement strand
CCTGGTGAGTAGAATATCACTAACACCTGGTGTGTAGAATATCACTAACCCCTTGTGAGCAGAATAGTACTAACACCTGGTGAGTAGAATTTGTGAATGTGTGTGTGTGTAGCTATTTGTGTCTGTACAGTATGTGTCCGTGTATGTTCATCACATGTTGTTCCAATCAGCATGTCCTCCGTAGTTAGTCATTTTGAAGGCTGTGCTCCACATCTGGGCCTGTTTGTTTGTTTTTGGATGCATTTATGTGTAATACTATTTGATCATGTTTCATGTTACCCTGCTGAAAAAGAGCATGGTTTGAAAACCTCATGTAGCTCAAATTTACACAAACATATACACATAACACACTATACATATAGATATATACATACAAACACATATGTATCTGATCTGAAAACTGAAAACACAGGGCTGTAACTTTAATCTAACTTTGGGCACTACCCAATGTTTTAGTTATTTACTCCCGACTTCAAAAATGCTGTGTTCCTAAAGTTAAATACCAACCACTATCGGTACAAACAGTAGGACTTATAACCACTCGTATTTAACTACCAATAAACCTCAGTTGGTATAGCCTGTCTAAGCATGCGTCCTATCATTCCATTTAGGCTAATTAAATGTATTAATTTGCTTCTTTCAAACAAGTGAGGCTGCTAATGAGCATAAAAGGTGATAATATTTAATTTAATTAAAGACAGGCTAATTAAATGATTGACACGTGGAGATAAACCAGTGTACATGCAAATTATAACACTATGCGACCAAAACATTGTGTAACAATCTTCCAGCCTTCAAACATTGTCATGGTTTGAAGAAATAATGTGGCCATTTTCTCATTTCTTTCCTATCCAGTGCATTAGGCAGGTGTTGTGCTGTAGCATGGGTGTACATCCAGCCCACTACTCTTTCAGCAAAAATACTCCTATGCTTTATGCATTGTTTAAAATAATGCTCAAAAACAGAGAAAAAAACATTCCTGATTCTACGTAATAGACAATATTAGATGATTTGTAAAGATGCAGCCCGCAAATTTACTCTGCCATGTAAGTGCTGAATATTGTGAACAATGTCATGTAAGTGCCAGTTTGTATCCCATGGCATCATAGCCACACACCTTTAAACTTGTCATGGCTGACTGAGATATTACAGTGATTCCATTTATAGATGATGCACATATACACAATAAATTACAAATCCAGCCCAAAATGGGAGGTATAAAAGTATCCTGTTTATCCCAGACTGCATCTCTAACTACACTTCTGAATAAACTCCATTTCCTCCATCTCCCCACCAAAACAACAAAATCCTATTTCTGCCACAGTCGAATAAAATCTTAGACTCTTCGTGGGTCTGAAACCGTACTTCAACCAGGGTGGCCCCTTCAGAGGCCTGCCTTGTATTTTTCTGAATCGGGAGTGCGGGCATGGAATTAATACTGTAAATAAAGATATTGTGCAAACGTTCTTTGGTGGGTTCCAATGAATCCTGGTCTTAGCAACAGCACAAAAACACACTCACCACATTTCAACATCGCACATCACTACGCTGATGCCATCGACCACAAACACGATTCGATCTCCCTCCTACCGCAGCTACACAGCTCTACAGTCAGACAGGATGATTGTATTTGACAGATAAACGAGTAGTAGCAGATACCGGGTCGGGTATTCAGGCAGATGTGGGGTATCCAAGAGACTCAACAACACATAGTGTGTCCCAAATGACGAAGTAGTCAAAATGAATGCATTACATAGGGACTCAGGTGCCGTGCACGAGACAGGCACAGTCTTCAAGCGTTCCTGCAATGCACTGCATTGATGAACTGCATCGCTCTCAAAGAGGGATAAAAAAAACTTGCACCAGTAGTAGACATCTAAAAAGAAACGATGATCAAGTCGTTCTGCATTCCAGGAGTCAGCGACTTCAGTGAAGTCTAGGTGCAGTGTAAAGGGGCGTGACGCGGACCACACCCTATTCCCTGTGGAGTGCGCAGCTTTGAGCCAGGCTTGGTTGTCTAACGGTCAAAAAGTGGCACACAAGTGTGAAGGCAACGAACGCCACTTGAAACGCAAACCCTCGCTCAGGTCGGCGCACTCCGCCACGCGCCTCTCCTCCTCCGCGGTCCGGAGCCTCAGACTGACACTGTTATGGTGTCGTGGTGTTCCGTAGCCACGGTAACCGCCCTGGCTACCAGCGGCCGCAAACTACCAGCGGCCGCAAGCAGAAGGTGACCGAGCCAGAGTCAACCAGCAAACGCAACGCGCACGCTATACACAGACATGCAGCGCAGCAACCAGCCGGTCCGCAGGAAGGAAGACAACGGGGTGGGGTGGGGGGACAATAGGGGTTAGTGTTCTGGAGCTCTACCTCCGCAAAGGACAGGTTCAGCTTGTGCTTTGAATTAGTACTTGGCTGTATACGACTTGTTTTAAATTCCCATGGCCGGGTAGTTATTAAAGCAGCTTTGTGTTTAATATGCGTTTCAATGTCTTGGGGGAGGTGATGCGGTCCGGATTAAAGTTGGATCATGATGAATCCCATGTCTTCTATGAAACAGTTCTATCAGACCGGAGTCACGAATGAATCCCCTCTCATAGGGTTGGATGGATGCAGAGCAATGAGAACCCGATTTCATGTCAACGTGAAAATTACATTTTAAAAATTTTTACAACTTAATAAAAACTAAATAAATATAGTTGCATAAATATTTATCCCTCAACCCCTCAGTGGAGTTCATTTACAGCACAGAATCAAATACAGACCACAGAGGTTTCTGTGTTTGATGGGAAGTGATTGGTAAATGGTTAATAACATAATTATGCTCTAGATGTTGTATTAAACCACCCAGACACATCAAAGATTCAGTCACTCTTCGGACAAGAGCTGCCGGAAAGGAAGAAAACTGCTCAAGGATGTAAAAGTGGGGCCAGCCGTGATATCAAGACAGCAACAGATTTTGTTGTGGTGGAGGACATGTGGATGCATCAACAGTGAAGGGACTGTACAAAAATAATTACCTGAGCCACAAAATGAAAATAATTCAAATATTCAGAATAAAAATGTTCCAAAACATGCACCCTCTATTGAACAAGGCACTAGCATAATAAAACAAAACACATACACAGAAAAACAGTTCTCAGCCTAAATGAAAGTTGTAGTTTTGGGACAAATTCAAAACCACACATTAATGATTAACTGCCTCCTTAATACTGAAGAACGGTGGAGGCTTCATCACGTTATGGCTCTGGTTGACATTAGCAAAGACTGGGGATCTAAAAAGAAACAGGATTCAGATATGCACAAGAAAAATCCTAGAGGAAAACCTTCTTTAGTTCCTGCTTCACACCAGACACTGGGAGCTGAAGAACACAATAATCTACACTGGACTTGCTCATCAAGAATAGAGTGAATGTTTCCGAGTGGAAAAGTTAGTTTTGACTCAAATGTGTTTTATAATCTTGACATGATTAGTCTGTCTAGCATTTATCCCCAACACCTCGACAAAGGCGGAAGAATTTTGGAAAGAATAACTGAAAAGATATAATTCCACAATCCATGTGGGCAAAGCTTTTAGAGGCTTCCCCAAGACAACGCACATTTTTAACAGGGACTGACTAAGGGGGCTGAATACATATCTAATGAACACATCAATGCTTTACCCTTCTTTGATATTTAAAAAAATATATAACTCTTCCACTATTCATTAAAGTATTTTGTGGAGATTTGAAAATAATTTTGAATAAAAGTTCATTGTCATTGTTTATATCATTTCATATAAAAAGTAGTTCAGGAGTATATGGCCAAAAGGAAGAAATAATTACTGCCCCAATAATCAAGCAGGCCACAGCATTTCTAACGGAATGTGATGATGTCACACTGTTTCACTGGTACTAATTATACAACACATTACCACTCAAATTCCTAGTGGGATTGGATTTCCTGAAGGATTATTTCTACTGCTGTAGCAAACTGGGTTAGATCAGCATCCAGCATCTGTAGCTGTGTGTTTTAATAGTAGACAGTGTTGATAGATGTGTTGCTAGTGAGCCCTTAAGCCTTGTGTCCCCGGGGTGGCAGAGACGACAGAGATGATCGGTTTTCTCTACAACACCTTGAGACCGCTTGACACACAAGAGACACTGCAAAACACACCTCAGAGGTGGCCATCTTTGTCGGCGCCGTGTGTGTGTGTGTGTGTGTGTTGGGGGAGGAATGCAGATCTTTATGGGCTGATTCCTGTGAAAGGACATCGCTGTCTCACGACGCTCTGTTGGCTCATAAACCCTGCATCACCGCTGACGGATACAAACTGGAGCGAAGGTGTGACAGAAGCCGAGCGCGCGCACACACACACGTGCAAAGGCACATACGCACACGTGAACACACACACACACACACACACACACACACACACACACACACACAAGTAGTTGAAGGCGTGACTCACCGATGCTGCAGTACAGCACCATGCAGGTCCTGTTTATTGTGGGAATGAAGTAGTGAACACTAGAAACAAGTGGTCCCTAAAATGGCACCCTATTCCCGTATCTAGCACACTAAATTTGAGGCAATACGTAGGGAACAGGGAGCCATTTGGGATTCAAGACAAAGGCTCACGTTAAAAAACACAGCAACACGATAAACGGTGTTCCCAAGACACAGGTATACAAAATGAAGTTCAACAGGCAGGTAACATCTGGCAACAGTGTCAACCTGGGAAAATACAAAACATAGTTACACTACCTCCAGTGCAGATAGACACGGCGGTCACGGTATTTTACCTTTGGCATTCAATGATAAATAGGAATAAATAATAACTACAACCCCGTTTCCAAAAAAGTTGGGACGCTGTGTACAATGTTAAGAAAAACAGAATGCAATGATGTGCAAATCATTTAAACCCTATATTCAATAGAAAATAGCACAAAGACAACATATCAAACTGAGAAATTGTTATTGTTTCTTGAAAAATATATGCCACTTGATGCCAGCAACACGTTTCAAAAAAGTTGGCACAGAGGCAACAAAAGACTGGAAAAGTTGTGTAATGCTAAAAAAAACAAGTACATAATATCATTAAAAGATTCAGAGAAACTGGAGAAATCTCTGTACGGAAATCTCTCTTGTCCCTTACAAGGCAAAAAACAAATATTTGATGGCTGTGATCTTTTGGCCCTCAGGTGGCACTGCAATTAAATACAGACATGATTCTGTAGTGGAAATCACTGCATGGGCTCAGGAACACTTCCAAAAACCATTGTCTGTGAACACAGTACGTCGCTGCATCCACAACTGCAAGTTAAAACTCTACCATCCACAACTGCAAGTTAAAACTCTACCATGCAAAGAAGAAACCATACATAAACAAGATCCAGAAAAACGCTGCCGCCTTCTCTGGGCCCAAGCTCAATTAAGATGGACTGAGACAAAGCTGTCCTGTGTTCTGACAAATCAAAATTAAAAATTATTTTTGGGAAACATGGACGCCGCGTCCTCCGGACTAAAGAGGAGAGGGACCATCAAGCTTGTAATCAGCACACAGTTCAAAAGTCAGCATCCATGATGGTTTGAGGGTGCATTAGTGCACATGGCATGGGTGACTGACACATCTGTGAAGGCACCATTAATGCTGAACAATATATACAGGTTTTGGAGCAACATATGCTGCCATCCAGACAATGTCTTTTTCAGGGAAGGCCTTGCTTATTTCAGCTAGACATTGCCAAACCACATTCTGCACATATTACAACAGCATGGCTCCATAGTAAGAGCTTGAGTGCTAAACTGGCCTGCCTGCAGTCCAGACCTGTCACCCATTGAAAACATTTTGGCGCATTATGAAACAAAAAATATGACAAAGGAGACCTCAAACTGTTGAGCAGCTGAAATTCTATATCAAGCAAGAATGGGAAAACATTTCACTATCTAAACTACAGCAATTGGTCTCCTCAGTTCCCCAATGCTTTCAGAGTCTTGTTAAAAGAAAATGTGATGCAACACAGTGGTAAACATGCCCCTGTCCCAACTTATTTGAAACGTGTTGCTGGCATCAAATTTAAAATGGGCATGTATTTTACAAAAACTATAACATTTCTCAGTTTCAACATTTGATATGCTGTCTTTGTACTATTTTCAAATAAATATAGGGAGAAATGATTTGCACAGAAAAAAAGAATTGCATTCTGTTTTCCTGCATTTTACGCAGAGTACCAACTTTTTTGTTAACGGGGTTGGACAATATGAACACAAAAAAGCTGTGTGTCAATGGAGATTTTTTGTGCAATGCTACAAAAGTACAAAGGATTATTTAACCAAGTAAGTGAAAACAGGAAACATACAACATTGTGGTGGTTATAATAATATGCGTTCCAAATGGCACCCTTCAGACCCAGTGCTCTACTTCTGACCAGAGTCCCTGGCCAGGTTAGTGTACTAGAGCAGATGAAGTAGATTTCAGAAGTCAACACACCCTTACTGAAAATGCAGCTTTTGTTGATATCAAGACAAATCACCAACATTTTTTCACCGTTAATAAGAGTTTGCATTTACATGACTGTTAACACAGTTACAACCCCCATTATAAAAACTCTGCACACTCATGCAGACTTTAGATCACAATTTTTCCACTGGGATAATGCACAAGTATTCAAGGCGAAAAGGTGTGTTGACTGTTGATATTCTCTGTAGGGAATAGGGTGCTCTTTGGGACGTAGTCTTCGTTCAATAGAAGTGACTGTTTTAGTAAGACACTTGCAGCCAGAACAGGATGACCAGTTTCCCCCAGTCTGTTCTGATGGGTTAGTTAGTTTGCATAGGTTGTGTCACGACTCAACGCTACACCGGGCCTCACCGTTGTCTTCTGGTCTCCGAAGCAGCATATGGCTAGCTAGGCAGCCAGTCAGAAAGACAATCCAGTCGGTCGGCCAGTCAACCAGCCACCCAGTTAGATATCCAGCCAGTCAGTCAGTCTGCCCAGGCTGCAGTGCCCCGTCCTGGGGGAGCTGGCCTAAGCCAGCGGGGTGCCAGCCCTGGAGCTATGGCTGGAACTAGCCCCGGACTCCTCCAAGGTTCTCCTGCCGGTCGGCCTTCTGCTGCCCCTGTCCTCCCGGGGCGCCGCTCCTCCGGGCTCCCCGCTGCTCCTGCTGACATACACCACAGGAGGCTGAGCGGCCATCTCAAACCTCTGCCCCCCCCCCGCCCCTCCCCCTGTCCAGCCGCTGGGCGCAGAGGGCCTCCTCCCGGTCCCGGGGCGGGGGGAATGCAAGCGGGCCGTGGGGAATAGGGAACGCTGGGAAGACGACCCCGTGGCGGCGGACGTGCCCACACCCGTCCCGGCTGTTGCCGCGGTGCCCAGCCGCGCCAGCGCCACGGGAATCTCCTCCAGAGACTCTGCAGAGTCCGAGTGGTACTCAGCCGGGGGCCCGGCCGGCAGAACAGGGCCCAGGCCAGAGGAGGACGCGTGCGGGAGGGAGGCCCGCAGGGGGAAGTTGGGGAGGGGAAGACGCTGGCTCAGGGAGCTGGACAGGTGGGACACGGCCGTCGGGATTGGTGTTACACTTCGGGGGTCTACTGGAGGAGAGCGAAAGAGGAGAGGCGGAGACAGGAGGGCAGAGAGGGGACAAGGAGCAGAGGGAGACCGTCACAGAGCTGCTACTAAAGAAATCTGCACATCTGACCATAGAAATAGAATGGATAGAACAGGCGTGGGTTGGACACTGACTGGTACACTCACAGACAAACTGTGGCAGTCAGCAGAGTCCCTCCACTATGACTTGGAAAGCGAGGCCTGTTTTATTCATTCTATTTCTGCATGAACTAACTCTTTATAATGTCTTATAACAATCTCATAACAAGTTAAATAGCAGCAAGTTTGAAAAGTTGGATAAGACATTACATTAGCTCATATATGCTTATAACAAGTTCTAAAGCATTATAGCTGCAACAACAACCCGAAGCAGGACAGGGTTTTCTAATGGAATGAGCTTTACAATCACAGACTGATGACAGGGAAGACACCCAGACTGACACCACACCAAGGGAAGACACCCAGACTGACACCACACCAAGGGAAGACACCCAGACTGACACCACACCAAGACACCCAGACTGACACCACACCAAGGGAAGACACCCAGACTGACACCACACCAAGGGAAGACACCCAGACTGACACCACACCAAGACACCCAGACTGACACCACACCAAGGGAAGACACCCAGACTGACACCACACCAAGGGAAGACACCCAGACTGACACCACACCAAGGGAAGACACCCAGACTGACACCACACCAAGGGTTTTACCAACTGTAACCCTACAGACTCACAACACCTAAAGTAAAGATCTGTCTGAGCTGAGCTGCCGAAAAGAAAAATACATCGTACAGCTGAGTTGGTAAAGGTCTGTTAAATAAATGTCAGTTCACACGGAACAACAAACAGTCTTTAAGGAGAGATCTTCATCAGTGAACACAGCAAGAACGGACAGGACATTGGCAAGGCGCAGAACCGCAGAGTGGAGTCATTGTTACGCCTGGCGCAACCACTCTGGCTGAATACCGAAGAAAACACCAATCCACTAATCCCTAGGTTCAGGCCCCTCAGCGGTTACCCTACGATTGTACACAGAAACAGCATCCCAAGGCCAGTCAGCACACACGTGTCTCCTGCAGGTGGCAGGCTGTGGTTTACTGCTTCGGTGTTGCTAGCGCCAAAATCAGGATGAAGGCCTTGAATGAGACCGGAGGAGGTCTTGAAGGAGACCACAAAGGAGACCATGAAGGAGACCGGAGGAGGTCTTGAAGGAGACCACAAAGGAGACCGGAGGAGGTCTTGAAGGAGGCCATGAAGGAGCCAGGAGGAGACGGTTGGGCAGGGAGCCACTCTGCATGGTCTGAATGCTTAAACATGTTGCTCTGTGTTGATGCAGTGAACTCCAGAATGGCTCTCACCCTTGATGAAGACAAGCAAAGGAGGCCCCATGAAACATACAACATTCGTGGCCATACTGTAATTGTCCAACATGTGGAATATATTGTACTGCATAAATGATTCAAGAGAATAAAACCAAAACTACACATCAAGTATACATTTACCCAAACTATTGTGTCAAAATAATTCACTGAGCATTTAATCCAATACATTATTAAAAGACGTAACAAGTATGGAGAACCAATTGGAAGGGATATTCAGGCCACTCCTCCACACAGAATAAGTTACTTTGTTTGCAAACCAGTCAAACTACAGGTTTTAAATTCCAGTCCAGAGAATAAAACAGATGTAGATTTGTCTGCCATTTCTTTGTGGGTTTTGATGTTTGCTCGGAGTCACTGTCTCGCTGGAAGATCCACACACAGACACATTTCAGCCTCCTGGCAGAGGCAACCAGGTTTTTGGCTAAAATGTCCTGGTACTCGGTAGAGTCCACTATGTCGCTGACCTTAACCTTGACCTTAAGGGCCCCAGGTCAAATGGAAGCAAGACAGACCCACAGAATTTAACCACAGCATTTAACGGCAGGTATTCGTTTCTTTCTGTATTTGGATACTTCTTTCAACACTGAATCCACTGCTAGCGCACATGGCCAAATGGCTTCATTTTAGTTTAATCTGACTTCAGCACCCTGTTCCATTATAAGGGCCAATGCTGTTTAGCAAACAGCAAAAAAAACTGTACATCTGATTGCCCCCCCTCAAAAATGTTTAGGTATTTCCCTATTTACTTGGCACCCATTGCCAGATTTATGAAGATAAATGCAATGTCTATTTTCATTTGTGAGTTATATTTGCCTCCCCATGGTGATAGATAAACATTTTTGACATGGGTATGACTTTTTTTATACCCCAGTAAAACAGGAAGTTACAAAGACCAAAATTCTGTTCTTTAACACTTAAAAGTACTTAAGTACTTAAAAAAGTAGTATGATAATGCAAATGTAATTTTATTCATAAGTATCCTTAGCGGTGCCAGTGATTTTGGCACAGATTGTTTTTTTGTGTTGAGCTGTACTGTGTTGAGTTTTGTTGTATTGAGTCGAAGCGTGCTGAATTATGTTGTGTAGAGTTTTGCTGTGTTTAGTTTTTTTGTGTTGAGTTGAAATGTGCTGAATCTGTGTTATAGTGTGTTCAGTTTTGTTGTGTCGAGTTATAGCGTCTTCAGTTTTGTTATGTTGAGTTTTGTTGTGTTGAGTTGTAGTGCGTTCAGTTACAGTGTGTTGAGGTCTGTTGTGTTGTAGTGTGTTGAAGTCTGTTCTGTTGTAGTGTGTTGTGGTCTGTTGTGTTGTAGTGTGTTGACATCTGTTGTGTGGTGTTGAAATGTGTTGAGGTCTGTTGTGTCTCACCAGGTACTGAAGTCTCAGTAGAACGGTCATTGATGACCTCTGCAGGTACTTTGTGCACTTTCTTCTTTTTCTTCTATACACACACAAACAAACACGCACACACAATGGTTAAAGACGGGAAGATGCTGGAGAGTTTGTTTGTGTAGCTGTGGTATGCAGTGGAGATGGTTTGTGTGTATACCTGTTTTCGGGGTGCTGTCCTGTTGTCAGTAGACAGGGTGGGTAGCAGTTCCTCTTCCACTATTCTGCCGGATGAACTGGGAACTCTGCCGTTACCATGGAACCTGGCAAACACAAACACAGACAGAGAAGTTGAGTTACAGTCACTTCCTCCCTCCGTGGACGAGACACGGGAAAAAGCCAGAGGAAGAATCAACCACTATCTGTGGATAGCCTGGTAAGACGAGCGTATGTCGCGGCAGTGGGAAGGACGCTTTCCCTTAGTAATAATCAGACCAAGTCAGGGCAACAAGGGAATATTTGATCCAGGTCAATCCATGGGTCTGGACAGAGTGTCTGGATGTGTGGCCTCTGTGGGCGTTGTTGTGTTTAGTCCTGCTGGTTTCGTTCACGCACCAGCCCCACGGCTTCCATGTTACCCATCTTAATGAGCTCTCAATGGCTGCCAGCTAAATGGAGCAGTTAACAGACTGTTCCCTTAAATTCCCATTCTGCTAGCAGTAGGAGTGCAACACAATCCACTCCGTTAACCCGGCAGCAGAGGAGCAACCGGCCATCCTCCTGACAACAGTTGGAGCAAAGAGTACGAACGTCATTGGCTAGAGCGCCATTAGGTCCC
>JACXGI010020412.1:0-11148 GCA_016801175.1 Esox masquinongy | reverse complement strand
CACCAGGAAGTAAGGGGAGTACAGCCCCCTCTCCCTCTGCTCCAACGGGACTAGGGACACCGCCTCCTTCTCTAGAAGGTCCGCAATCTCCTCCTGCAGGGCAGCGACCTTCAGAGGAGACACCATTACTGTCTCTACAACCCCTGAGAATGGGGGAGGCGGGCAGTGGAACTGTAGCGCGTACCCCTTCCTCAGTGTCTTGTCTAACCAACCTGGTAACGTGCATAGCCGACGCCACTCTGAGTAAAACAGAGAGAGCGGGCGAGCACGTAGTTGGGGAGCTGTGGCCAGCCACTGACTGTACTCCTCCTCAGCCCCAACCGCCGCGGGGGGGCCGTCCGAAAACAGCCAACCCGCCCAAGGTGGGGCCAGCCTGAAAGGGAGAGGAGGACGCACGCGTCACCTGGGCCGGGCCGTTCATCTCCCCCTCGGTTACATCCGTAACCCTGGAGATAGAGGCTCCAGCAGGTGGCGCGGCCGAACCCAGCTGGCCTGATATATCAGAGGGGCGAGTAGAAAACTCCAACTCACCCCACGGGACACTGCCCGGGCCCCCGCCACCGTCAACCACACCGGTGGTGACAGGACGGGAAGCCACAGGCTTATGGAGTCAGAGACCTCCGCCCTCAGTCAGGGACTGAGGGCAGGGAGACCGCTCACTAACCGTACCTGGGCCTACAACAGCCGTCTGCAATGAAGGCTCACTCACTGGTAAATAAGGTGCAAACACATCTTTATTCACCACAACAGAGGAGCTCCCCACCAAACGCTCCCCCCCAACGAGTCAGGTACGACGTTTCTTAAACGGCGGGGCCTTCCGGCCCCCCTCGTTCTGCCGGCGGGGAGGAGGGGTAGGGGATGACCTCGGGGGACGAGGTTCCCTCACCTCACGCTGCACCGGTCGAGCCATCTCCGGTTCGGATGCGACTGTCGACCTAGCACGTCGATGTTGCGCACGGCGACGCAGCCGACCTCCAGGCCTCCGCGAAGCCTCAGGGGGGAAGAAGCCTCAGAGGAAGAAGGCACTGGCAGAAGGGGGCCCAGATGGAGCCGCTCCTCCCTGTACCTCTTCTGACGCACCAGGGCCTCCGTAACAGCGGCGCCGAAGAGCGCGTCCTCCTGCAGCGGAGCGTTGAGGAAAGGCATCTTCTCCGGCTCCTTCAGGGAGGTCAGCGCCAGCCACAGGTGCCTGACCTGCACGACAGATGTGGCCAACACCCGACCAGCAGAGAGGGAGTTAGCCTGAGTGAGCTTCAGGATGGCCGCCGAAGCCCGTGACAACGAGGTGCGACCCTCAGTCATCCCGGCCATAGCCGCCGCCAGGAGACCCACGTTGTTGCAGGCCGCGAGGGACTGCACCGACAGGGCGTACTGCTTCTCTGCCAGGCTGGCAGAGACACTGTCCTTAACGGACGGCAGAGCCGGGCGTTTGTCGCTCCATGTGTTCAGGCCCGGGACTAGGGAAGTCGCCAGTGCGGGTTCCAGGGGCGGGATGCCCTTACTCAGCGTCTCCAACCGACCCTCCACCTTGGTGAAGGCGAGGTGGGATTTAACAGTGCCCCTGGTCATAAAGGGGGCCCCCACGCCTCCTCCGCGTATTTCCGCAGAGAAGGGACCTCCGGCGCCGAGGTCGGCGGCGGGCGGCGTCCAGCGAGCGGCCTCGAAGAGGTCTTCCCCTTCCTCCGGCGCGGGCACTGGCATCGGAATGCGTAAGCGCCGGGCAGCAGCGGAGATGGCAGCGAAGAAGTCCTCCTTCACTGCCAGGGGGTCGACACTCCTGTCCCTCGGGGGGGCGACCTCCTCCTCCTCCTCCGAAGAGGAAGAGTCGGAACAACTCCGCACCTGTCCAGCCGAACGGGGGAGAACAGTTCCAGAGGTGGGCGGAGCCGAAACCAGGCCGGTCCCCTCAGCCTCCGACCCCGACTCCTGAAAGGAGTCCTCCTCAGGGAGGAGAGAGAGGACGTTGGCGAGAGGAACCTCCTCGGTGAAGTACGCCAGCCTGTCCATCCTCACCTGTAAAGGGAGGACGGCACAGGCGGTGCACACAGGCTCATCGATGGCGCCGTCGCGAGCATGCAGCGGCCCCAGACACGCACAGCACAGTGTGTGCGCGTCGACCGCCGGGTCAAGCTCGCTACACCGGCAGGCCGACAGTGAAGTCGGCGGCCGCGGCGCCGGGCTAGAAGAAACCGCTCCAGCGGTCGCAGAAGGTGAAGCCATCCTTGGCTTTGTAGAAATCACCGTTGTTTGCATAACTAAAACTTTACTCGTGAAGAAAAAAGGGAGACTGAACAGAGTATGACGACCTGCTTTTATAGCCATGGGCAGATGGCCATGAGCAAGGTGATTTGCATATTTAAATTTTCAGTGACTGCCTATTGGCAGAGGGGTAAACCATTAGGAGCGAAGCCCCTATGGGCAAAGCTTCACGATATAGAACACATTGGTTGTTTTACCGCAGTCTGTGATTGGTTTATGCATTGTAGACTTCTAAACAACAGAATAAGATCAAGTATAATTAGTTAGGGTTGCTGCTGAAATCCTGAAGGACTATAGGTTTTGTGATCACGATTGCGGGGCTTCAGGTTTACGAAAGTACACAAACTAGAGGTTGTTATCTGCAGCGGAATGTCGTTGTTCCCGTGGAAAATAAATGAAGCCTCTAACTTCTACGGTTCCGGAGCAATGAATAAAAATGTGTGACCTGGACGCGCCGGCGCGTCAACTAGAGGTTTTGTGATTACAATTGTGGGGCTTCTGGTTTACGAAAGTGCACAAACAAAACGTTATTTGCAGCAGAATATCCCTTTTCACGTGGAAGAAGAATGAAGCATCTAACTTCTACGGTTACGGAGCAGTGAATAAAAATGTTTTTCATTGACGCGCTGGCGCGTCAATAGCACTCAGCACGCTTCCGTTGGAAAACTAAAATTAGCAATCAAATGTGATGATTTGTGATTTTATTGTTTGAAGCTCGTATTTCTTATTATATGAAATGTGTTTCAGCATGGCCCGGAATGCTAATGAGGATGGGGGCGGAGACAACAACTGCTTCAATTTCAGCTGGAAGATGTTCACCAGCTGGGATTACCTCATCGGGAACCCAGAGACAGCCGACAACAAGTTCGCCTCCATCACCACCAGCTTTAAGGTAATCGTGTTAGTTTGGGTGTGTGTCTGTGTGTGTGCGTCGCGTGCATCGATGGTACCTCCCACAGTACATCTGTCAAACTCCTCAAGTCGGTCTTACCACTGAGCTACCGTGGAAAGGCTGACTGGCTGGTGTCACGGCGAAGTCAAAATCACCGAGAGTTTAACACATGCAAAACCGTGGAGGTGGTGGTGGACTTCAGGAAACTCCCCCTGAACCTCTCCCCTTTATTAAGATTAAGGGCTCAGCTGTCAGTTTGGCAAAATCATTCCAGGACCATCACCTCCCACAATCTCAGATGGAAAGACCAAATCACAGCCATCACCAATAAGGCCCGCCAAGCAGATGGACTACTTGAGGCAGCAGAAAATGATGTGGTCTCCCACTAAATCCTTATCCAGACATACGGTGGGATTAAACGTTGAGTCCATCCTCCTCGTTCATCATGTGGTTTAGGTCGTCACCTGCTCACTGCATAGGTAAACTATAACACACTTTACATCTGCTGAAGGGTCACTGGCTGTCTGCTTCATAAGGTCCTACATGACTCCAGGATTATCCCTGACCCTTCCCACCCTGGTTACCTACTTCCAAACCAACTCCCCGACAGAGGGCGGGCAGGCAGTATTGGTCAATCGCAGCCAAGGAATTTTAAATGTGATATATTCTGTTCGTATGTTTTCTGCTAATAGCCGCCTCTTTCGCTTTTTAAGTGTGTTTAATAAATATACAACGCTGTTTCCAAAAAAATTGGAGTGCTGTGGAAAATGGAAATAAAAACAAAATGCAAAGATGTGCAAATAGGGTTCCTGGTGGAACATATCACAACAAATTAGGTCAATTAGCAACAGGTCAGTAACATGATTGGGTATAAAAAGAGCATCCCAGAGAGGATGAGTCTTTCAGAAATAAAGATGGGGAGGGGTTCACCACTCTGTGAAAGCCTGCACGGGCAAATCATTTAAGAATATTGTTTCTCAATGTAAAATTGCAAAGAGTTTGGGGATCTCATCATCCACGGAATATAAGATAATTATAAGATTCAGAGAAACCAGAGAAATCTCTGTACACAAGGGACAAGGCCGAAAACCACTATTGGACAGCCATGATCTTCGGGCCTTCAGGCGGCACAGCATTAAAAACAGACACAAATCTGTAATGGAAATCACTGCATGGGCTCAGGAAAACTTCCAAAAACCATTGTCTGTGAACATAGTATGTCACTGCATCCACAAATGCAAGTTAAAACTCTACCATGCAAAGAAGGAACCAGATATAAACAAGATCCAGAAACGATGCCACATTCTGTGCCCCCGAGCTCATTTAAGATGGAGTGATGCGGAGTGGATAACTGTAATGTGGTCTGAGAAATGAAAATGTGAAATTATTTTTTAGGAATCATGGACGCCACATCCTCTGGGATAAAAAGGAAAGAGACCCTCCAGTTTGTTATCAGCGCACAGTTCAAAAGCCAGAATCCGTGATGGTATGGGGGTGCATTAGTGCACATGGCATGGATGACTTGCACATCTGTGAAGGCACCATTAATACAGAATTCAGAGCAACATATGCTGCCATCCAGATAATGTGTTTAACAGGGAAGGCCTTGCTTATTTCAACAAGACAATGCCAAACCACATTCTGCACTTATTACAAGAGCATGGCTTGGTAGTAAAACAGTCTGGGTGCTAAACTGGCCTACCTGCAGTCCAGACCTGTCACCGACTGAAAACTTTTGGCACATTATGAAATGAAAAATACAACAAAGGAGACCACGAACTGTTGAGCAGCTGAAAGCCTATATCAAGCAAGAATGGAAAAACATTTCACTTTCAAAACTACAGCAATTGGTCTCCTCAGTTCCCAAACGCTTACAGAGTGTTGTTTGGAAACGTGGTTGTACTTGCAGATTAAATTTGTGTGTGTGTGTGTGTGTGTGTGTGTGTGTGTGTGTGTGTCATCCAGTCTACTGGGTGTTTGTGCATGTGTTTTTATGGGTTCTCTACTGTTATAATGCAATCTTCCCAGGAGGCCATCCTGGAGGAACAGGAGAGCAGAAAGGATGACAACATCCACTTGACCCGTTTCCTGCGAGTTCTGGCCAACTTCCTGGTGTTGTGCTGTCTAGCAGGAAGTGGATATCTCATCTACTTTGTAGTGCGTCGCTCCCAGAAGTTTGCTTTAGAGGGACTGGAGAGCCATACGTGGTGGGAGAGGAACGAGGTACAAGTGTGTGTTTGTCTTGCAGTACAAGTGTGTGTTTGTATCTGTAAGTGTGATTGATGGACACAGTCAGACAAGTAGCAAAAGGAACAAAGATACAACAAAAACACACTGCTTGGGTTGTGCCTAACAGCATCACTTGATCCCTGGGTAATGTGTATGTCCTGTTCCATTTCAATTATCACTATGACTCTGTGTTTGACTGCACTGTATACCCGCTTGTTTATGAGAAGGGTCAAATAACAGCACGGACTGCCTCCCAGGTGAACATGGTGATGTCCCTCCTCGGGATGTTTTGTCCCATGCTGTTCGACGTGATCAGTACTCTGGAGAACTATCATCCCCGCATTGCTCTGCAGTGGCAGCTGGGACGCATCTTTGCCCTGTTCCTGGGGAACCTCTACACCTTCATCATTGCGCTCATGGATGAGATCAACCTCAAAGTCAGTCCCATAGCTCGGTCTTAGTAACAGTACATGGCTCTATTCTGTCAACAACTCTCTTTGTAGAGGTTTTATTCACCAGAGAATTCTGTCCAAACGGAAATATATGGATATTTTCAGATTATTAAAATTTCATGAACTTCCACCTGGGAACTCACAACCCTCGGAATTGTAAGCACCATGCTCTAGCCTGAGCTACATGGCATCCGACATTGGATATATCTGAATGGATAAGGCATTCAGAGATACAGTTGTGCTCGTAAGTTTGCATACCCTGGCAGAAATTGTGAAATTTTGGTATTGATTTTGAAAACATGACTGATCATGCAAAAAAACAGTGTTTTATTTAAGGATAGTGATCATAAGAAGCCATTTATTATCACATAGTTGTTTGGCTTCTTTTTAAATCATAATGACTACAGAAATCACCCAAATGGCCCTGATAATAAGTTTACATACCCTTGAATGTTTGGCCTTGTTACAGACACACAAGGTGACACACAGGTGAAAATGGTAATTAAAGGTGAATTTCCCACACCTGTAGCTTTTTAAATTGCAATTAGTGTCTGTGTATGAATAGTCAATGAGTTTGTTAGCTCTCATGCGGATGTACTGGGCAGGCTAGATACTGAGCCATGGGGACCAGAAATGAACTGTCAAAAGGACTGCGTAACAAGTTAATGGAACTTTATAAAGATGGAAAAGGATATAAAAAGATATTCCACAAAAAGCCCGATTACAATATGCCCGACAACACCTTGACTCGCCTCACAGCTTCTGGCACACTGTAATTTGGAGTGACGAGACCAAAATAGAGCCTTTTGGTCGCAACCATAAGCGCTAAGTTTGGAGAGGGGTCAACAAGGCCTATAGTGAACAGAATACCATCCCCACTGTGAAGCATGGTGGTGGCTCACTGATGTTTTGGGGGTGTTTTGAGCTCTAAAGGCATGGGGAATCTTGTAAAAATTGATGGCAAGATGAATGCAGCATGCTATCAGATAATACTGGCAGACAATTTGCATTCTTCTGCATGAAATCTGTGCATGGGATGCTCTTGGACTTTCCAGCATGACAATGACCCGAAGCAAAAGGCCAAGTTGACCCTCCAGTGGTTACAGCAGAAAAAGTTGAAGGTTCTGGAGTGGCCATCACAGTCTCCTGACCTTAATATCATCAAGCCACTCTGGGGAGATCTCAGGTTCATGCAAGACGACCAAAGACTTTGCATGACTTGCTATACCACCTGCAAGAATTCGGGGCCTCATAGACAACGATGACAAAAGACTGCACGCTGTCATTTATGCTAAAGTGGGCAATACACTAAGGGTAAGCAGACTATTGAACAGGGGTCAGTTCATTTTTTTCTTTGTTGCCATGTTTTGTTTTATGATTATGCCATTCTATTATGACCTATAGTTGAATGTGAATCCCATAAGAAATGAAAGACATGTTTTGCCTGCTCACTCATGTTTTCTTTACAAATGGTACATATATTATCAGTTCTCCAAGGGTATGCAAAACTTTTGAGCACAACTGTAGCATGATTTTGAAACAATGTTTTTGAACTGCTACTCCGTAAAAACAGTATTATTGAACAAGGTGAAACAGGCTGATATCCATCATTACAATGAGCACTAACTGGTCAGTTTGTTTTGTTTAAGCGGGAAGAGGAGGAGATGGTGAAGCTTAATATGACCATCTGGGAGGCTGGTCTGTATAATGAGACTGTGGGAGTGAACAACACAACTCCTCCCATCGCCGTCCACCCTGCCGACATCCCTCGAGGACCTTGCTGGGAAACCATGGTGGGACAGGTACCATTCAGTGCAATTATAGCATACTGTCTGAATCCCGGTCTGGTAATGACAAGTACTGTAGTTCGGGATCAATTGGGAAATATGCATGATTGCTGTATGTGTCTTGAGTGGGGTGTCTTTATTGTCTTGTGGTGTGTTTCTAGTAAAGTGTTTTGTTTTTTTTACAGCGTAAGTGTTTATAATTTGTTATTCCATATACTTTGGGGATATGCAGGAATTTGTCAGACTCATTGTGTCGGATACCATGACAACGTATATCATGCTCCTGATTGGTGACTTTCTGCGTGCTGTGCTGGTACGCTTCCTCAACTACTGCTGGTGTTGGGACCTGGAAGCTGGATTTGTGAGTCTCTGCATTTTACAAATTATCTTATTCAGGCCTTCAAGGTAACACGTTTAAAGAAAGGGGTATACACAAGGCATTCATGACACATGTATACCTTTAGCACAATCTTTAATGTTTCCCCTCTTAGTTGATGCTCTGAACCAAAAAGCCTCATAAAAGTGGCTAATAAACTCCTTTTGGTTTCTTTGCCTACGTGTGAGCTGTTTCTGCGACTTGGGTGGTACCAGCTCTAACCCTTTCTCTAACTTTAGTTTGTGACCTTACTGAATGAGAAGAGGGAACATAAGCAACCGATAATATAAATAATCAAAAGCAACCTGAAAAGTAGCAAAATCTGTAACTGAACTCTTTTACCAATGACAGTTGCTAGAGGGATATTAAAATATAGTAATTTGATTCGACGTATTAGGTATTCACAGGTCTTCCTTTCCTTTGTGCCAGCCCTCCTACTCAGAGTTCGATGTCAGTGGGAATGTCCTCGGCCTGATCTTCAACCAAGGCATGATATGGTAGGAGGTTGCTTATTGTTGGTTCCTGTGTCCTTAGCTCTGATGGTAGGTCATATTGCTTATAATTCCAGGATTTTGGGTTCAATTCACTGGTTTTAAAGTACAAATATGTTCATGTGTGACAATGCACCCCTTATTATATGTGGTCAGGTCAAAATGCATCTTCGATTTTCTTGTTTAACTGCAATTATTCCCGTCTTTCTCTTTCCGTTAGGATGGGTGCATTCTATGCACCCTGCCTTCCTGCTCTAAACGTGCTGAGACTTCATGTGTCAATGTACCTGCAGTGCTGGGCTGTGATGTGCTGTAATGTCCCCCAGGAGAGGGTGTTCAAGGCTTCAGGCTCCAACAACTTTTACATGGCCATGCTCCTGGTCATCCTCTTCCTCTCCACGTTGCCCGCCATCTACACCATTGTCAGCATCCCCCCCTCCTTCGACTGTGGCCCCTTCAGGTGACCACTTGTTTCATGATCAACACTATATGTTCCCAGAGAGAACTAAAGCCCAGTTCTAGAAAAAAAGTAATTTGTCTAATGAAGTTTTGGACTGACCTTGGTTTTTATTCCAAGACTAGATTAAATTAGTACGCCTTAATGTTCAGAATCACGCATTCCTATCCTGACATCCTGTGCCTGTTTTAGTTGTGTGATGACACTTTCTCATCTCTGATTGCTCCAATGTAGTGGAAAAAGCCGTATGTTTGACGTGATCCAGGAGACTCTGGAATCTGATTTTCCCGCCTGGTTTGGGAAGGTGTTCAGCTATGCCTCCAACCCTGGCCTGGTGCTGCCTTTCCTGCTACTCATGGTGTGAGTACTCTGGGCTGTTCTTCCACGGGGAAGTTCCCAGGCCATTCTTTAGGATATACAAGATAGCAACGTGAAAAAGTATGATTAGTATTTGTTTCCCCCACCCACAGTTTGGCCATTTATTACTTGCAGTCTACATCGAAAAGCTACAAGCAAGCCAACCTGGAGTTAAAAAAAAAACTTCAAACTGTAAGTAATAACAACCACGTTTTAGCCATCATATTCTGTGCGATACCTGCACTGACATGAACCTTCCACCAGAGAGCAGCAACTACTAATATTACTCGTCAATACAACAAGGGTCCCTGAGCCTACCTGCATATAATTAAAGTAACATACTGTTTATAAGTATAAATCCCTCATGTTAGCAGGTGAGTTGACTGAGAACACATGGTGGCTGTAGGGTTTCAGATTGCGTTATGTGCTAGGCTGCCACAGCACTGTCTTATGGACAGTCCATGTCTCCTAGATTTATAAAAGCATATAGTGATGACCAGTATGTGACTAAGTCAGTGACTAAGTGCATGACAGTATTTCTAAGCTAAAATACTACAACTATCTACAGTATGACATAAGGAAAAGGAACACAGACAACCAATCCACGCAGGTTTGACGTGCATTTCTTACGTTCAACTAGCTCAAATTTAACGTGAGGTCAACAAAGATGTCATCGTGTCATTGGATTTAGGTTGGAATTTGAGTAAGAAATAATATGAAATTCCCTTACGTTCTTTACTTTTTGCATATTCAGTCAGCTTTACATATTGATTTGAGTTCGTGTTGAATTGTCATGTTGAAATGACATGGAAACAATGTCGATTCTCCTTGTTTGTACCGAGTGAGACATGTAGTCATTGTACATAAACAGTATTTTTCACTTAGGAAAGAGTTTCAAAATAGCCACTGCTGCCTAAAATAAACAATGTAACGTTGGTCAGAGGTTTAGTTCCTTTCCTGTAGCTATTTCTTCCCTCCAGCAAAATGAAGAAAACAAGAAGAAAAATAAATTGGCTGCACTGAAAGCTGCCTTGGATCTAGAGGAAGCTCGAAATGCTGGGTCAGAATCACCACACCAACACAGAAACTCCTCTCAACAATCTCATAGGGGTGAGGAATACAGGTGGCAGGACATTTAGCTAGTGTTTTTTTTTATTTTTATTATTTCTGGAATTTGTATGATACTAAGTAATTATATTAGAAACGCCATATTATTTCCTCTGTTCTGCCTTTACCCTTTCTAAGGAGATAGAGGTGAGAAGAGGGGTGGGGAACACAGGGCTAACCAAGGAAAAGGCAGCCCCCGTGATCCCCCTCCTACCGACAGATCCCCGGCTATGAGGGGCCACAGAATTGCGGTGCCCCTCCCAGGTAACCAGTGGGAAGCAGCACCCAGAGTTCAGAGGACCCCAAACTCACAGAGACAGCGACTATGACTGCCGCACAAATCTGTAAATGGCGAATGTCTAATGGACCTTATGTTAAATACTGTTTATGAATTGTGATTTAAAAAATATTTTGATTAAATAATTTGTAATTTATCCTTTTCTTTCTCATTTGTACAAGCTATTCTGCACAATATAAAATGTACATACAATTGACAGGTCATACATGTTATAGGGCAATGTTACAAGTACATAATAATGTGATTAGTTAGATTAAAAGGTATACAGGTGCTGGTCATAAAATTAGAATATCATCAAAAAGTTGATTTATTTCAGTAATTCCATTCAAAAAGTGAAACTTGTATAATGTATACATTCATTCCACACAGACTGATATATTTCAAGTGTTTATTTCTTTTAATTTTGATGATTATAACTGACAACTAATGAAAACCCCAAATTC